>JAANYP010004812.1:0-180856 GCA_020465985.1 Centrapalus pauciflorus | reverse complement strand
AGAGCTGTTCAACAGGACCTGCTGAAGATGTTAACAACTCTGGTAAGTCATCATTGAAAAATGATCCTAAGTGGATCAGTTGTCACCCCAATGATCAAATAATTGGTGACATCAATAAAGGGATACAAACTCGGTGGGACAGCTTAGGGAACTTTTGTATGTTCTCTAGTTTTGTTTCACTGATGGAGCCAAAGAAGGTGGATGAAGCACTAAAAGATGCCAATTGGATCACTGCCATGCAAGAAGAACTCAATCAGTTTGAGAGAAACAAAGTATGGAAGCTGGTCCCTGCTCCTAAAGGTAAAACTATAATTGGCACAAAATGGGTTTTCAGGAACAAGATGGACGAGCAAGGTCATGTCATTAGAAATAAGGCAAGACTGGTTGCTCAGGGCTACAGACAGGAGGAAGGCATTGACTATGATGAAACATTTGCTCCTGTGGCCAGGCTAGAAGCAATTCGTTTGTATCTAGCCTACGCTGCTCATAAGAGCATAAAGGTATTTCAAATGGATGTGAAGAGTGCATTTTTGAATGGGAAGCTGCAAGAAGAAGTATATGTCAAGCAGCCTCCAGGTTTTGAAAATGAACAACACCCAGTTTTTGTCTATAAGTTGGACAAAGCTCTCTATGGTCTCAAACAAGCCCCTAGAGCCTGGTATGACACTCTTACTGAATTCCTTATGAGCAATGGGTACTCCAGAGGTAAAGTGGATACCACATTGTTCATAAAGAAGGTGAAGTCTGATATTATGCTTGTTCAAATTTATGTGGATGACATAATATTTGGTTCTACTAATGAGCAACTATGCAAGAATTTTTCATTACTCATGAAATCCAAGTATGAAATGAGTATGATGGGAGAACTAACTTTCTTTTTAGGATTACAGGTTAAACAAACCTCAACTGGAATCTTTATAAATCAAAGAAAGTACACTTTAGATCTGTTGAAAAAGTTCAAATTTGATCAAAGTTCTCCTATTAAAACCCCAATGGCAACCAATGTAAAATTGGATGCTGATGCCAGTGGCAAAGCTGTTTCAGTAACAGCTTACAGAGGCATGATTGGGAGCTTGCTATACTTGACTGCTAGTAGACCTGATATTATGTTTGCAACCTGTTTATGTGCTAGGTTCCAAGCTGATCCAAAGGAATCACATCTAGCTGCTGTTAAAAGAATCTTCAGATACCTGAAGGGTACACCAGGTTTGGGTCTTTGGTACCCCAAAGACTCAAGCCTTAAACTAACAGGTTATTCAGATTCTGATTTTGCAGGCTGCAGGTTAGATAGGAAAAGCACAACAGGTGGATGTCAACTACTTGGTGGAAAGTTGATCAGTTGGAGTAGCAAGAAGCAGAACTCAGTGTCCACTTCTACTGCTGAAGCTGAATACATTGCTGCTGGAAGCTGCTGTGGGCAGATTCTGTGGATGCAGCATCAGCTTGAAGACTATGGGCTTGTGGATAGGAAAACTCCTATTCTGTGTGATAACACAAGTGCCATAGCCATCTCCAACAATCCAGTATTTCACTCAAGAACAAAGCATATTGAAGTCAGACATCACTTCATCAGGGATCACATCCAAAAAGGTAATGTGGAGGTAAGTTTTATTTCCACAAATGAACAGCTTGCAGACATTTTCACCAAAACTCTGGATGAAACAAGGTTTAATTACCTTGTCAGCAAGCTGGGCATGTTAAACAAGAGTGACTAAGTGTCTCTCAACGGTCTAATAATTCGTATGTCTCACACTGCTCAAGTTTCTCTGAACAGCTTAGACAGAACAGTTTATACATGTTCTGTACTTAGTCATTTGTCTGAAAAACTTGAACAGCTTGAACATACAACAGGCTGAACAAAAACAGTTTAACCTGTTTATTCGTCCAGCCTGCTCTGATGGTTCAGTCTTCAACCTGTTCACTTCTTCATACTGTAACCTGTTCATCTATTGAACACAACCTGTTCTCACAAAAGAGAGCAGGCTGAAGGAACAGTTTGACGGAAGAACAGCTTGAAGACTGAGAACCTTGTTGACCCTGATCATCACAGGTTTGACCATCAGCGTAGACCAACAGTTTAATTACCTTTCTTCATAATTAAGTTTCTTAAATTATGTTTTATTTAACTTAATTACTGCGGATAATGTTTGTTACGTGTGTTAGTGATTAAAAAGGTCAAGTGGTCTGACAAATGTTTCTGACATGGACAACCGTTCCGTTTTTCCGTCAACTAACATTTCAAATCAAACCGCCCAAACCTTTTCTCTCTCATACACACGAACATTCAAATCCTATAAATACCTACATACTGTTTCATCTTCGTCTTCCTCATCATTCCCAGAAATCCTCAAGAACCCTAAAATCGACTAAGTGTCTTTTGCTTCCCCAAACCTTCAAAATTCCCAAATGGCTCACAGACCAAATCCCTTTCTACCAGTCTTCGTTGGTGAGGATGTTGTTAAACATCCTTCTGTCACCACGATGCTGACCCTCAAGCCCACCAACTACATTTCAAATCTCACTATCCCCAAAAACTATGTGGGGAAGGGTTACGACCGAATGGTGGAATTTCTGCAAGTTCATCCGTTGAACTATGCACTGACTGCATCTCCTGGTGTCCTGTACCAGGAGATGGTATACGAGTTCTGGTATACCTGCTCCTACAATCCAAACACTCAGGTTATCAAAGGTACTATTCTCAATGGGACTCAAACCATTGAGATTACAGTCGATCTTCTGAGGGAGGTTCTTCGTCTTCCAGTTGCTGAGAACTATGATCTCCCTCACCCTGAAAATGAGCAAATGGGCAATCTGCTACGCTTCTGTGGTGTGGCAGAACCCAAGGTTGGAGCTACTCTGTACAGGAAGGAGCTGTCACCCACTTACAGCTTCTTATTTGCCTCTGTGGTAATGTCATTCAGCAGCAAGGTTGGTTCCTTTGACCAACTTAGTAGAGATGAAGTGCCTGTAGTCCTTCAGCTGGTGGATGGGACTACACTTGACATGGCCAAATGGATCTTCTTGAACATGAGAAATCTGATGCAGCAAGAGACAAGACCAGCTGCTGTCCGATATCCCAGGTTCCTGAGTCTCATCTTCTGCCATGTCTGTGGTGAGCATCTGTATCATTCTCAACCTCTACTTAAAACTGCTGCCTTCCCTGTCATAGGGAATAGAGTTTTTCATACTCCTGTACTGGCAAATGAGCCTCCTCTATCAACACCTATGAGGAGGCTGTTGGGTTTAGTGGAAGGACCCTCTGCTGTGAGGGTGGATCCAGTCACTGCTGCTCCCACTGGAAAATCCAAAGGCAGGTCCAAGCTTGTGAAAAGGACCATGGCAGCTGAAGCTGGGCCTGCTAAAAAGAAGGCCAAAACAGCTCAGGCTGAGTCTGCTCCCTTAGCCTCTGTGGCTGAGGAAGAGCAGATTCCTCACCCTGGCTCATCTGTTGAGCCTGAAGCCTTTGTGGCTGGTGCCTCTGTGGCACAAGAGACTATGGAACAGTCCAGCCCCACTGTTCCTGACCCAGTCTCACATCCAGTCCAAACAGATCCTCTCTCCTCTCCACAATCACCCACATCATCCATCCATTACCAAAGAAAATCAATAGCCAAAAAGAAATCAGCCCAGAAAACCACCTCCTCTGTTCCCTCTCAACAGGGTTCAGTTGTAAAAGAAGCAACCCCAGCTGCCTCTCCTATTTTGGGAGAAGGTTCAGCTCATTTGGAGCCTGCTTCACTCCAACCTGAGTCTCCCTTGAGTCAGCCTAGACCCTCTAGTTCCTCCCAACAGGAACCAGTTGTACAAATGGAGATACCCACATCTACTATCCCAGCCTCCCAACAGGCTGAGGATATTGAAAGACAGGAGCCCTCTCCGCTCCCCACTGAGTCCACACTGTCCCCCACTCATATCTCCTTACACCCTGAGTCTGCACGAGGTGCCAACGCTGCTGATATAGACCACTCAGCAGCTCAGCCTCACACTTCTGTTCCCCATGATTCAGCTGTTCAACACCAAACAGCTGCTGAGGGACCAACAACACAAGCTGATGAACCTCAGGGATCATACCATCCCTCTGGTGAGGTTGCTCCCTCAATGCAAATTCCATCAGCAGGTTTCACCACTGCTGATGTTGAAATGCATATCCCATCTCCCCATGATGAGGTGCCTTTAGACCAAGGCACTGCAGAGGGAACCACCACTGGTCTTCATGAGGGTGTTGCAACACAAGCAGCATCTGAGAGGCCCCAAACATCATCCCCTTCTCCTAATGATGCAGCTACAGCCGCTGCTGAAGGACCCCTTGATCCCTCTAACCTGGGCCATCTTACTTTTGCCCAGGCTATGGAACTACTGTCCAAAGTTTCCCTTCCTTCTTCATCTCATCCTCAAACACCAGCCTCATCATCATCTTCTCCATCCACTCACTCCAAACAGTCTACCCATACACCTCCATCTCCCAAAGACCTGCCTTTGAAGGATCAGCTTTCATTGCTGACCAACAAAGTTGGTTCTTTGGAAAATACCATGCACTCCCTACCATCCATCATCTCAGACTCTGTGTCTGAGCAGCTCCAAGGATTCTTTGATACGTTCAAAGAATCCTTCCCAGTCACTCCCCAAACTGACCACTCTCCACAGCTGCTTGCACTCACTGCACAACTGCAAAATGTATCCAACTCTCTCTCCTCTATCCTCTCCTTACAGCAGGACTCCGTGTCCTCTATGACAGCCATTTCTCAACAGCTGTCCTCGCTTCTCACTTCTTGCAATACTACCCTTCCTTCAACATTGGCCAGCCTGAGCACTCTCATGGGCTCTCTATCAAATTCTGTGTCATCAAACCTTGCTGATGTGCAAGATTCTCTTGAACTTCATCTTGCACAGCTCCAAAGTTTGTTGTTCACAGCTTCTGATAGAGACAACATTGTTAAGCTGACCACTTTTGCTGATTCTCAAGCTTCTTCTCTTCAAAACTGTCTTTCCCAACTTGGTGAGGTAAAGGATAACTTGGCTTACTTAGTGAATAGCCTTGTTGGTCCTAAACCTTCCAAACCTGCTGGCAAACCTGCTGACTTTGTGTCTTCAGGCAGACCAGGGGTTGAAGTCGCTGCCTCATCTCCTTCAAAGGGGGAGAAATCATCTGCCTCGAAGACTAAGTCTAAGGGGGAGAAGATTCATTCTCCTAAGGAGATACCAGTGTCTGCATCCCAAACTGATCAACCAGCAGAAACAGGTGCAGCTGAAGGTGTTTCTCAAGCTGCTATGCCTACTCAGGCTGGCTCTCCAAACCCTGCTCAGTCTAAGGGGGAGGAAGTCATTCCTGAGGACAGGCCTAGCAGCAAAAGGAGGCACCTTATCCTAGCAGAAGAAGAAGAAGAAGAAGAAGAAGAAACTTCTGAAGCTGCTGTCACTAAAGCAGCAGCTAAAGGCAAAGAAAAGGCAGCTGAGAATCCTATTGAGCAGAAACAGGCAGATACACAGTTTCACAAAGCCAGAGCCAAAGAGATGGGCCTCCCTATGCACAAGTACTTTGAGTTTAGGGAAGAACAGCTTAAGGCTCTGGAAGAGTTAAGAAAAGAAGAACAATCTGCCAAAGCTGCTAAGTCCTTTGCCCTCCAAGAAGCAAAGAAAGTTAAAATGTCTACCTTGGAGGTGCAAAAGAAAATAATGGAAGCTGCCAGGAAATCAGCAGAAGAGAAGGAAGGAGAAAAAGGTACTCAGGTCTCTGTGACCAAATCAACAGTACCATCTGCCAGAGCCAAATTCCACTTTGACAACTTGGCCAGAAAGAAATTTCATGATGTTGCTACTAGAAGGCTGGCCAAGGAAGCAATTGTCAAAGCTGTTCCCATTTCAAGGAAAGGCACACAGTGGAAACTTCAGATCACCAGGATGGGTGCAACAGGCCCTGAAATGGAATCATATGATCACACTGATGTTGCTCAAATGGGTTACAGGGAATGGTTGGAACTGGCAGTTGCCCTGAGCCAGTCTAAGTCAGAAACGGCTAAGACTATCAGGGCATACATCAAGAAGCTGATGGAAAGAGTAAAGGAGCTGGGCCTGATTCCAAAAGAAATAAGTGAAGGTGTCTCTGTGACACATCCAAAGATAAAGGCCAGGAGAACAAAGAGGGATACAGAGCTGGAAGAACTCCTTATGATGATTGAACAAGGAGATTATGCTGTGGAAATTAAAGGAGTTGACCACAGCCTGCCTGAAGGAGTTGAATTTGAAGATGGCAAAGTGATTGAAGAGCCTGAGTTAGGGGCATTTTTTGTAGATCCCCTATCTCAGAAGAAATGTTTTCAAAGAGCTTCAGACCTACACAAAGTTGGTCTTAAGCAGCTTGCAGCCTTCAGAATTGCCACCTCCTTCAGTCAGTCCAGCCTATGGAGAGCAGCTATCTGGGAAGAGCTGAAAGGTTTTTATGACAGAGGTGAACTTCAAAGTTCTAACTTTATGTTTCTTACAGCTGAAATTGAAGAACACGAAGAAACAAGGGAAGAACTTGTAAAAAGATTCAAAGAAGGGATACCACCTCCTGTCGAATGAAGTCCATCTGCCATCTGGGTAGGTGAAGAATGGAAGCTGTCCATCAGTTGGACAGGCTTGCCATTATTTGCTCCCAAATCAAACAGTCCAAACATTTTGTACATTAGTTGTACATTCTGTGCATTAGTTGTACATTATTACATAAGTTGTAATTTCTGCTTTTACATTAGTTGTAAAATACATTAGCACATTAGTTGTACTTTTGTAAGAACATATGTTGTTCTATTATAGTCAAGAATCAGTGTATATATAAACTGATCTTTTACTTTACTGTAATGTTGTAATTTTATTTCAGCAAATGTACTGTAAAAATATATAGTGATTTTTGACAAGACCAGCTTGGACTGGTTATTGCAAATAGGGGGAGATTGTTAGGCACAAAAAGGCCTCAGTCAAACCTGTTCTATATCTGAGGGGGAGATTTTATAATCAAACCTGTTGATACATTTGAAGGTTGAATTTAAGGCCTGTTATATGCCTTATTGAAACCTGAAAATGATTTGCAATATCAGTCTAAAGCTGTTCTATATGTTGCATGTGTTGCAACCAAGACAGTTTGTCCAAGCTGCTCAGTCTGCTGATCAGGCTGGACATAAACTGTCTACGCTGCTCAGTCTGCTGATCAGGCTGGACATAAACTGTCTACGCTGCTCTACACTGTTGAGCAGCTTGGGCATTTTTAAAGTGTTCTGTTCTTTGTGAACAGAACCTGTTCTTTGTGAACAGGCTAAACACTTTATGGAATTTGTTTCCAAGTCATCATGTATTGTTTTTGACTACAAGATCAGTTTACAAGTCGAAGACAAAGTGGAAAGCAGAACCGCTCAGCCTGCCCAAGCTGTTCTGTCACATGAAGACAAAAGGTTATTTGAAAAAGGGTGACAGACCTTTTTCTTATATCAAAATAGGCCTTTACAAGGAAGAAAGACGCAAAGTTGACATTCCTAAAATGGTTAAAGGCAATGCAACAGTAGACAAAGTAAAAAGACAAAAGTTCTGCAAGTCTGCTTTTCAGAAAAGTGCAGAAAAGTTATATTGTCTTTTCAAACAAGACTTCTCCTTTTTCATTCCGTCCAATGAAGATGTTTCTCTTAGATCCTCTAAGTGAGTATAAAAGGAAGCTTCCAAGGTCAGAAAGAAGTGTGAAGAAAGCTAAGTGCTTAAACCAAGAGTGAACGTGCAAGTGTGATATTCATGCATGCAAGTCTTCTGTAAACCAGCATCTGTGTGTCAAAGCTGTTTTACCTAAGCTGTTCCTTAAAAGTCTTGTAAATACATTGAGTGCATCTTAGTGAGTGTATTCAGTGTATACTAGTTCGAGTCTGTCTTAGACTAGTAAGCATACTGTTGTATTCTGTCATCTCAGCTTGAACTATTCCGCATTCAAGCTTGTTTGTAATTAACAATTGTTGATAATACATACAAACATTGAGAAAAAGAGTGTGTAGTTTTTAAAGTGCTGTATTCACCCCCCCTCTACAGCTTATAACTATATACTTTGGAAACCTTTCGGGACCTACAAAAAGTCATTGGAATCAATTTTTGAAAAATCAGTGACCACTTTGTCGAGAAAGCATAATCGAGAAATGGCTAAGTGTCAATCGAGTTGATTGATACTTCAATCGAGAAAAGTTATGGTTAATTCGAGTTGACCACTTTGTCAATCGAGTTGAACATATGCTTTGATCGAGTTGGACATAAGTATTGATCGAGTTGAACTTAAGCTTTATTCGAGTTGGATCATATACTCATTCGAGTCCTTTCATGACTCATTCGAGTTGGACTTAACATATAAACAAGTCATTTCTTGTTTCATTCGAGTCTAGTTGAATTTCATTCGAGTTAAGTCATACTTCATTCGAGTTGGTATTATTCTTCAATCGAGAATCATTTAAGTGTTAATCGATAAGGCTTTCAGTTCATTCGAGTTTAATCTTGGTTCATTCGAGACTAGTCGAATATAATTCGAGTTTAGTCATGTTACATTCGAGTTTATTCTATGTTTAATTCGAGTTGGACTTATTCTTCATTCGAGAATCATTTAAGTTCATTCGAGTTTGTTCATAGGCATATTCGAGTTTGTTCAAATGTCATTCGAGTTGTCTATAGAGTCAGGGAGAATTATTCAAAATTTTTCCTAAGTGTTGGGATTTTAGTGATTTAAGAAAAATGTAACATTTTTTCAAGAAATTGTTTTAAATATGTGTTTTTTTAACATTGGTCTCTGAACGATTGACTTTGGAATCCTGTCAATAATATTTTATTATTGTCTGGAATTCCGATGCTTTAAACAGAAAATCACAAATTTTTATAATTTCTGACAAAATGTTCTATTTTTCTACTATGAATGATTTCATTTGTTTACCTGCTTTGTCTAACATGTATATTATATTTTACAGGTTACAAATGGCATCTCCAAGTCATTCCCATCAGTCAAATTCTTTCAACTCCCATTCATCATCAAACCATACACTTGTATCAAAACCCGTCCGTTCCACTTCAGTTACAAGGCCTTCACCTTCAACCATAATACCCGACAATCAACTAGTCAAACCCAAATATTATCTTCCATTCAAAGACAATAACCATCGTTTTGATACAAAAGTGATTAAAGTTAGTCACCCAATTATTGTCGACATTCTCAAAGGACATCCTTTGGGATATCTTCTCCAATATAAACCATCCATTCCACAAGTCTACCTTCAGCAATTTTGGCATACTGTAAAGTTTGTTCCAGCAGATGGTAACCACCATTTCAAGGTTACCATTGATCAGTTTAAATCTAAGATCACGTTGGCCAGACTTCGACACAACATGTTCCTTCCCAGAAGGATTGATACAGTTAACTTCCCAGAGTTAGCTGATTTTGAAGATTTCGTGTCAGATGAGGAGTTGGTCCATGATCTCATATGTTTGGGATATTCAAAGCCACTACCTAAAAGTTCAAAGTTTCATCGCAATGGCCTGAATGGTGAATGGTACACTCCATTCGGAATCATTAATAGGTGCATGACGTCTAAACACACAGGCATAGACAAATGCAGTATACACTGTCTCAGGATCTTCCACGGCATCACTTTCAACAAACATTATGATTATGCGCAGTGCATTTGGGAAGACCTGAAGGAAATTGTGCATGCTAAGACAACAAACAGATCGAGGAAGTTTGTACCACTACAAAGGTTCATTCAGATTCTAATCCGTGGCATTCTTCGGGCAAACGAGAACATACCAAAAAGAGCAAACTCTCAAAGATGCCCAAATTACGTTATGATGAGCCTCCATGAAGTTCCAGATTCTCCAAATGCGAACATTATGCCAATACCAGAAGCACTGGTAAGGTATGCTGATCAATCCAGTGAGAATGTGAGGCTATATCGTATAGACCATGCTCCGATAGAGACCCAAGAACCGGTTTCTCTAAACCAAGGAGTTCTAGGAAGAGAGGAACTTCAACAAGGGGCTGAAGTTCAGGAAAGCCCTATAGTGTCTGAGGGAGAAGTGGGTGCAGTAAGGGGCGGTGAGAGAGAAGAAAGTAGTTCCGGTTCTGAACGTACTTTATCAAATATTAATGAGGGAGCGGAGGAAGATGATGATGATGATGATGGTGGACATGATCATGATGAGGGAGGAGCAGCTTTAATGGATATCGTTAATATAGCTCAAGAGAGTGTGAGGGATGTTCTAAACCTAGAAAGCCAGGATATTACCACATCTGTTGTTAGCTCCCAACAGGGAGTAGCATTGAAGAAGTCAGTATCCCACCGACGATTGCACACCCCACCATCCACTCAGTCTCCTCTCAACAGGATTCTGTTTCACTTGAGCACTGGGATCAAACACAACTGCTATCCGATAGTCCTTTGGATTTGATGGATATTGAAATCAGTACACATCTGCCCGAGTGTACAACTTCATTTCAAACACAGTGTCTAGAATCGATACACTATAGGACACTCGAGTCTACTTCATTTGTTGAAGTCAGTGCGGTTGAACTTAGTGTTCCTGCCGGAACATCCTCAGTTACGGAAGCATTCGTTGCTCCGTCACTTGAAGAGGGTGGAAGTCCAGTTAGAGCTATCACATTCCCAACTCTAAGCACTGGCCACACAGAGGTTCTTTTCACAAGTTCCACTGTTGTGTCAACTGGAAGTCTGAGTGACCCAGTCATTAATCTTTCCCCGTTTGTTACTGAAACATCTTTGAGCCAAGACTTAAATGCTGCTTTGCAGGAGTAAACAATCATGTTTCTGCTCAGTTATCTGAAGTTATGGCTCAAATGAATAACATTCACAAATTTTTGAAAGGAAAGTCCGTAGCCGAGGAGTCAGTGAAGCAACCTGATTCGCATCAAGCAATTGAAGAATTGAGGGACTTAGTGTTTGAGCAATTTGACGAAATGAGAGAAAGAATGATAAGCTTGGGGAGTACCGTGATCACTGCGCTGGGAAATTTATCAGAGAGGGTGGCTGCAGTAGAACAGACCTGTAAGGCTCAAGCTTCTACGTTAAAACGCAAACATGATGAGCATGATGAAGACTCCGATGATGCTCCTCATGAGGGGGAGAAGAGGAGGAAGCTTGACGAGCCTACACTAGGAATTTTAATGATCACATATCCAGAGAAGGAGGCTGACGTTAGAGAAAAGGAAGAAGGAAGCTTAAAGGAACCTGCTGATGTTTAGAGTGAGCTGGGATTGATTCTTCATTAAGATGGTCCAGTTCCTTTGAACATTCAGTCAGAAATTTACAGTTTTGAGGAATATAACGATTCAGAAGATGATATTCAAGAAGTTCAGGATTAAAGGTTGATGATTCAAGGAATAGAATCTGAAGGTGAGAAAGAGGTTTATGTTGATTTATCGGATGGTGATGATTTGATCGCATTAACTGATATTGATTTTCAAGCTGAAAGAATTGAGGAAGAAGAAGAGTTAGTGCAAGAGATTTTGAAAGAATCCATACCAACACCAATGGTTGAAAAGCCTGAGGTTGAGATTCAAGTTAAAGAAGAGATTGAAGAGTTTCCGATTGAGAATGTGATAGTACAAGAGAGAGTAGAGTTGAACGAAGTTGAAGTAATGGAAATATTTTTCAACGAATACATTCTGGCTAATGAGTCATAAAAACAACACCGACTCAGATTTGAAGCTCAACAAGTGGTGCAAAGGGAAATTAGAGATATGTTCACTTTGCTTAATAAAGATGAAATCAGCAAGAAAGTTAGAAAATTTGAATTATCTGCAAGAAAGTCAGCTGAGTTCATCAAGAAAAGGAATAAATTGCCCTATTTTGAAGATATTCTTGAGAAAAGAATCTTTTGCAAGAAACAAGCTCCATGTACGTTTCTAAAACTGTTTAGGGTTCTGGAGCCTAATATGCCGAATCTTGTCAACTATGCTAGCTTCTTTAGGAACAAGACCCAACCAGTGGATAAAGTGAAGAGTGAATTTAGGATAGTTGATTTAATCAAAATTGAGAAAGACCGGTTCGTTCAGATCTTCTATCCTACGTTCACTGTCACAAGAGCTGATGGAAATATCCATACATTCACTGAAGCAGACATGTTCAATATACACTTGGTCGATATAGAAGACTTATTCGATGAACTGTGTCGCAATAAGAGAAACGAACACTGTAGATTTACACTGAAGACAATTTTTCACTTCATGCATACCAAACCGGTATTGATGTCTGTGCAAGATCTGCAGATTGGTGTCGAAAGAGGAATGAGGAAAATTAACATTACAGATCCGAATCGAGAAATCAAGTTTACAGGAGATCTAAAAGAGTATCAAGTCATTATGGTCAAGCATCCTGCGGTCCTGTACAAAGACAGAAATAAAAAGTTAAGAGTAATGAGGAGCGTTGAACTTAACGAATTTTGTGATGGTACTTTACAGAAAGTTTTGAATGGATTGAAGGGAAAGCTTGCATCTGACAGGAAAAGAAAAACTAAGAAAGGAGCTTTATCAGTGAATGACAGAAGGTTGATGGTGGAGTTTATATCCAAGATTCAATGGAGACTTTCAGACAGGAAAAGTATCAGAAGATTTGAGTTAAAGCTGGGGTTATCTACGTGAAGACTTTGCTTATTCCATCAAAGGGGGAGACTGTTGGAATATATTTTGTTGATGTAATACAAAGTCTAGGGTTTATTGTGTTATTTGTTAATAGTTGTAAATAGTATAAAAGCATGTTTGACTTTTTAATAGAATATCAGATCAGACATTTTGCATATTTGATACGCACGGATTCACACAGAGATCTAGGGCGACAGTAACATTCTCTTTGTAATCATTCAGTCATCAATCTAATCATTCGGTTAGTTTTAATTGTTCTTGTTCTTGATTGATTGTATTTATTGTTGATTGATTGTTAGGAAACCATATTTCACAGGTTTTGTTTCCGATCCCATGGCTAGTGCGTCTTTGGACATTTTGACTGTATAACAGAAATCTTCCAAGATCTTTTAAATGAAATTTTGATTGAATTTGAAAAATTGATCAAACTTGAATGTAAGTTGATCAAAATGGAATGAGTATAAAATGAAACTCGATCAATGAATAAGAAGTCTCGAACAATGAATGGAATCAACTCGAATTGTATAGATGTAAAATCGAATCTAGAAAGAATCAATCAACAAATTAATAAGACAACTCGAATGCAAAGAATTGTCAACTTGAATGAATCCGAAGTGAAACTCGAATCAAATGAGATTAAAGTCGAATTAAATGTGAGTAAACTCGAATCAAATGAGATGAAACTCGAATTAAATGTGAGTAAACTCGAATCAAATTGTGTTGATTGATTTAAACTCGAATTGAACTTGTTTAAAACTTGATTCAAATTGATATCTTGTTGAATTGTTCTATAAAACTCAAATACACCTTTCTCTCAACTCGAATTGAATAGAGGTCAACTCGATTGATACTTCTATTAAACTCAATTGATCTTTCAAGGCAACTCGATTTAAATGATAAGTCTACTCGATTGAACTTTCAAGGCGACTCGATTCAAATGATTAGTCAACTCGATTGAACTTACCAGACAACTCGATTATATCACTTTTCAACTCGATTGAAGTATGAACAAAGTAATATTTGAGTTTTATGTGTTTTCTGAAATTCCAAGCCCAGAAATTAATATTTTTAGTGAAAATGCTTCAATTGATTCCAAATTGAAACCGAAGGTAAGGTTTTTGATTACAAACACTTTTTATGAAAACACTTTTGTTAAAATAAGATTAAACTCATTGTTTTTCACAAGAACAGTGAAGAACAAAGGGTTTTTCAAAAATTCATAAAAATCGATGTATCTTTTTGAATGTTTTGAATTACAGATTAATTTGATCATTTTAAACCTATTCCTTCGATCCAAATATCAAAAACAATAATCCATTGAATCAAAAAACCCTACAAGATTTTTCAATTTTCTGAAAAATGTGATGTAACAGTAACCGTATTTCAAAGATTCAATCAAAAAATCATTTCCGAGCTCTGATACCAATTGTAATTCCAGTTAATTCAATCAACAATCATAAAGAAACAATTAAGAACAAGAATCAACACTAACCGAATGATTGTAATTTCCAAAATGATTTACAATGATGAGAGATTTCAACAGCACTATAGCACTAGCTTCTTTACAAATTCCGTGCAGTTACAATAATGTCAGATTCGTTGACATTCAGAAAATACTATTTTCTATTTATATGAAAACATAACTATACTATATTTACAATATCAACCCTAGACTTATTTATTTCATCAATTACAACTTGGATCTAACATCTTTTTCATACAGTTCCTGAACAGATCCATCTTCTTTGAGCACTTCAAATGAGGGAGTGAATACTCGTGCTCTTTTGTACATATGAATGTTGACAACTTTACAATATTTGACGTTGACCAATATTTATCCTTTGGCCATTTCTCTCGGAGCATCATCTGATTATACTCAGCCTGTTCAGCTTTTGATTCATTGGTTAGTTTCATCAGTAGGTGTCTGCTGAAAGACCATGCCTCTTCCTGAACACCATTTTAAACCTTTCTTCCAAAAAACGGATTCAGAAATTGCTCTGCCGGGAATTCTCTCAGAAAATCTTTTAGGCCTTGAACAGGTGGTTCTTCTAGTTCGGCCGGAGTGACTTCAAGTAGTTTAACTGTTTTCCCTCTACGTTCTTGCCTTAGCTCTTCTTTTAATTCTTCTGGTAAAGCATGTACCCCACCTTTAGAATACCAGCTAACCCAATATAAATCACTTTCATTATGGATACCAGGTTCTTCAGGCCTAGTATCAAAAGAATCCACAATTCTAGTACCTGAGGACTTTGGTTCTTGGGCTTGAGGTTGGGGCATTGTTTGGACTTTGGGAGGACTTTGGATTAGTTCGGTTTCTTTGAGAGTGGGGGAGGGAGCTTGGATAGCATATAATATTTCTTGTGGGACATGGGGTGGGAAATTCAGGAATTCAAAGGATGAGAAGATTTTTGTGGCGACTCGGGTTCTGGCTTTGGTGTAAGCAGAGGATAGTCTTTGTCAACATCAGAGTCTGTATTAAACATTAATATGATTTCGACCTTTTCAAGGATAGGTTCGTACTCCACCATAGCTGACATAGGATCCAAAGGAGCTGGGCCTTCAACCATAGGCTCATACTCTAACATTTCTTGAGCCCCATAACTCTGTTCCCTAGACCCTTGAATATCTGCTCCCTGTGATTCTGCTCCCCCTACAATCATCATCAGGTCCTCAGACTAAACTCTTTGGCGCTTCTCCCCCTCATGGCGATCAGGGTCGTCCTGATCGTCATGTTTTCTTTTGTGAGAGTCAGCCTGAGGACGACACCGTAGCTCAATAACCACAGATTCAAGACGGTCCATTCTTGTGTTAATCTGCTCTTGGACTTGTAAGATTAGCCTTGTAAGAGCATCCATCTTGTCAGATAACTCGGAAATTTGAGCTTGAACTGATCGGGTACCTGCTGGTGGCAGATCCTCAGATGCAACACCCTTTCCCTTGATGAATGATAGAAGGGCGGGATGTCGCTCTTCGGCAGCCTCCTTTTAGGCATCCAGGTCAGCCCGGGTGACAACACCAGCAGCACGTAAAGCTGTTGTTAACATCTCGAGATTGATTCTGGGATGGCCTGATGTTGACGGCATTTGTGGGGCAACATCAGGTCTTCCTTCCATCATTTCTGGCTCCACAACGGGATGCTCAGATCTGGAAGTTTCTGGAGCTGCCACGAAGGTAGCTCGTTCAGGGGTGGACACCACAGAGGCGTCGTGCTATGTGTGTTGGGGTGGGGAGTGAGCTGTGGTCGAGCGAAGGATGGTCACTGGGGGCGAGGTGTACCTCTTTCAAAATCACGACTCTCCGAATGAGAGGGTGATGGCGTATGTGCAATGTCCCCATGGAATGAAGTGATATCCCTTTGAGGGGATATCAAATGGATGGTGGGGGTTGTTTCGACCATTGGACGGATGGTCTTATGGATGGTTGTCCGGCTTTAGGGGCTAAGATCTCCCTCAGATGCCACTTCTTGACATCTCATTTGGACAGAGACGGTCCGTTCAAAATCGACCGCCTCTACCTCCTCACCTTCATCTCCCTCTCTCGCCTCAGACAACTCCCTCTCACCCAAACCCATAATATGTTGTACAGCCACCTATGCTCCCTCAGACTCACTCACTCTCGCCTCACCTTCGGACTGGTTAGGCTCAGTCGGTTCTGACTGAGCCTCATCCGGATAGAAAGCCCTTATATAGTCCCTTACCTGGTCGGTTTGAACAGCTTCTTGTAATAATGACAGTGGAATCGTCATCACCGGTACACTGGGATTGCCCTTTGGGATGTTTAATCGTTGAAGTGCGGCTGTGACATATACGTCGGCTTCTGGACGGTCATGAATGTCATCGTCCTTGTCCATGGCATACTGGATAATCAATTGCAGGAACCTTGGAAAAGGTATGTACTTACGACCGCGTTTGGTTCTTTTCTCGAGAATAGCTCTTTTTAAGTCCTCAAAAATGAATGTCTCGTAGTCGTAGTGATGGTCGAACGCGAATGCGGCAAGCATGGAAAGAACTTGTATTGACGCAGAGTCATGGCCGGAATGTTTCCCAGTGAAACATTTGTTGATTATATCAAATAGAACCCTCCAATGTGCTTTAAAGTTCTTTGTTCTAAATTCAGATGGCTTTGAGAGTGGGCCATCATATCCAAGTGACTTTATTTCGTCAAGGGTTTCCAGAAGAGAAGGTATGGGTGCAAAGGCATATCTAGATAGAGAAAAGGCTTCAGCAGGGAGGCGGAGAATGTGGCGGATGGCTGCTTGGGTGATTTTGACTGGAACGCAGTCTATGGTAGATGTGAATTGGGGTTCGGCATCAGATACGAAGGTGAGATGATGCCAGAATTGTTGGAGGTATATGGAAGGTACAGATATGGCGGTAGTGAGGGAGTAGAAGAGTGGATGACCTTTGAGGATATCAAAGGAGATATCCTCGGCTTCTCGGCGGAGGGTGGAAATGTCAAGTTGCCAATTGTGGGGGGCAAACTCGACAAATTAGGATTGGGGTAGGATGGACTCCTTAGGGAGTTGGGCATTATTATTTGGGAGGGGTGAATGAGGAACGGTAAGAATGATTTCGGGGTCCATGAAGCCTGTAAACATGCAGCAGTGTTAGAGTAGCAGACTTAACAGAATAAAACATTGATACTAAGTCTGGGATAAGTGTGAATGAAAACTGTCTATTCTGTTTAAAGCATCGGGTCTTTATCAGTAGAATATGAATTCTACTTAATAAAGTCCATAGTCAATCGTTAAGAGACCAATGTTAAAATAGACATTTTCACTCAAACATTGATCCTAACTCTAATCAATGGTGCAAAGGGCTTGAAATATTTTTGGGATTTTTGATTTTGATAAATACGCAAAAATGGAAAAGTTAAAAAAATGCTAAGTGTTGAATTTCGGATGAGCCGAATTTCAGATGAACAGTGATCGGAATTCGGTTCAGTTCGTAATTCGGATGAAAAATGCATGAAAAATGTATGGATGGGGACCGAATTCGGATGCACAGTGGTCCGAGTTCGTATGAACAGTGGTCCGAATTCGGATGCACAGTGGTCCGAATTCGGATGCACAGTGGTCCGAATTCGAATGGGACATTTTAAAATATGTGAAAATATTCTAAGGGAAGTCATCCGAAGTTTGGATGGTCTGAAGTTTGGACTTTGAAAACTTTTCAGCATTTATGGTTCATGCACATGCAACGTGAACAGTTAACAAAATTCATTAAAATGCATGAAAATGCAGATCCTAGTGTAAAAACATGCAATGAATAATTTATCTAACTACACTAAGTTAAAAAACACTGATTAAAGGACCTAAAATGTCTAAAAACGGAATGGAAAAACCTAAATAATTCAAAAATTAAAACACTATAAAGGATGTTATAAACTGAAATAAAAGTGAAAAGAGCTTACCTGTTGGTGCATATACTTGAAAAAGCAAGAAAAACGAGTAAAAAAGGCTGATAGATGAGGATTTGAGCTTGAAAATCGGCTTCAATGGGGGTGTGGTTGCGTCAGTCGAGAGAGAAGGAGGAAGAAGAAGAGGCGTAAAGGATAAGAAACCCAAACCCGCTTGTTTAAATGGCGGGTCGGGTCGGGTCTAGGACGGTCCGCGCGTTTTTATACAAGGGTGGGCCAATCCGGTTTTAAAATTTAAAACAAATTGGGCCACACAAAATAAAAAAGTTGGACCAAAAATTAACAACTAAGAAATGAGCCCAATTAAAAATCTTTTTGTATTTTTCTGATTTTTCTTTGAAACACAAAATGAATACTGAAGTTAATAACTAAATTTAACATAAAGAGAGAAAAAAATATTTTTGTGATTTTCTGATAAATTAAGTTAAGATAAAATAGAATAGAAAATAAAAATAAATTTGTCTTTTTGATATATTTGAAACAAGTAAAATGTTTTTGTAATTTTCTTGACATATTATTTTAAAATAAAATCTAAAAGTTTAAACAACCTAAAACTTAAAATTCTATAGAAGTGAAACCCGAAAAATACATAAGCTAACATCCTAAATATACTCGCCCTCAATGAAACACATATCCTTTTTCTTTTTCTTTTTAAACTCTTGAACCTTTTCAACATTTAAGATACAGACAAACCTAGATAAATTGGCGTCCCACTCAATGATGAACAACTCATATAACAATTTTTCAGGATCATTAATTAGTAAAAATGTACATCGATAAGGAAATATTGAAATTTAATTTTGTGACACAACCCTTAAATTTAAATAACAGATATTTTCTAAAATAAAGGAATTTCAAACACGTATGTTTGAAATAGAGTTATTTTAGAAAATGTCTGAATTTAACTAGAAGGTGGATTCAACATGCCAAAATGTGATACTAAAAACTGAAAACGGGGTTCGTCTAAAGCTTTAGTAAAAATATCAGCAAGTTGATATTCTGTGCCTACAAAATATAACTCAATGGTTCCCTTTTTTACGTGATCTTAATAAAATGATACCTAATATCTATATGTTTCGTTCGTGAGTGCTGCACGAGATTGCAAGAAATAGCAATCACACTTCTAGAATCACAGTAGATTGGGATGTTGGTGAGCGAGAACCCATAGTCACGTAACTGTGTTCTTAACCACAACACTTGAGAGCAACAGCTTGCAGCTGCTACATACTCACCTTCAGCTGTGGAGGTTGAAACACAATTCTGCTTTTTGGAGGACCAACTCACCGGTCTGTCTCCCAAGAACTGTATTCCGCCTGATGTGCTCTTCCTATCAACTCTACAACCTGCAAAATCAGCATCTGAAAAGGCAGTAAGATCAAAACTGATTCCCTTTGGATACCAGAGACCAAGATCAGGTGTACCCTTAAGATAACGAAAAATGCGTTTTACCACAGTTAGGTGTGATTCTTTCGGGTCGGATTGAAAACGAGCACAAAGACATGTTGAAAACATTATAACTACTGGTCGTAAGATACAGTAAGGATCCAATCATCCATCTGTATGTTGTATTATCGACACTTTTCCCAGAAGGATCAGTGTCTAACTTACAGTTGGAAGCCATGGGAGTTGTGATACTCGTACAAGAGTCTAACTTATACTTCTTGAGAATGTCAAGAGTATATTTTGACTGGTTCACAAAAATCTCATTTTCAAGTTGTTTGACTTGTAATCCGAGGAAAAAGTTCATTTCCCCCATCATACTCATCTCGAACCTGGACTCCATTAGGGATGAAAAATCCTTACATAAGTTACTGTCAGTAGATCCAAATATAATATCGTCGACATATATTTGGACTAGCATTATGTGCGGGTCTTCCTTTTTTGTGAACAATGTTGTGTCCACCACACCTTTGCTGAAACCAGCAGAGATAAGAAAATTAGAGAGACTGTCATACCATGCGCGAGGTGCTTGTTTCAAACCATAGAGGGCTTTGTCTAGCACATAAACATGGTCAGGTTTATGTGCATCAACAAATCCTTGTGGTTGTTCAACGTACACCTCTTCGTTAAGTTCACGGTTAAGAAAAGCTGTCTTGACGTCCATCTGGTACACTTTGAAGCCTTTGTGTGCCACGTACGCCAAGAAAATTCATATTTCTTCTATCCGTGCAAATGGAGCGAAGGTCTCGTCACAATCTATGCCTTCTTGTTGTCGGTAGCCTTTGGCGACAAGTCTAGCTTTGTTTCTTACCACAATACCGTTTTCGTCTCGTTTGTTCTTATAGATCCACTTTGTTCTGATAATTGTTCGCTCTTTGGGCTTGGGAACTAACCGCCATACTCTGAGTTGTTCAAACTGGTTGAGCTCTTCTTACATTGCAACAATCCAGTCAGTATCTTTCAAGGCTTCATCCACTCAAGCAGGCTCTATCATACTAAGGAATGACGCAAAGAGGCATTCATTAGCAGACGCCATTCGGGTTTGGACACCGGTCGAGACATCACCGATGATTTGTTCGGTTGGGTGACTCCGGGTCCATTTTGTCTCGTGTGGAAGGGGTGAACGAGATGGAACCTCAGTGGTGAGTGTGGGAATGGATGATGAGTCATGGTCGATGGTTTCGAAAGAGGATACCACTGGTTCCGGTTCGGGTTCAAGGTGCTGAGAAGTAGGAATGATGTTTGGCATTATGTGTGAGGGTATTTCTGGAGTAGATTCAACTGGAGATGTGTCAGTGGATGGATGTGGGTATAAAGTGGATGAAGAAGGATCAGATGGAATTTGTTGCGCAGTTGAATCGTTGGATGTGTTAACTACAGAAGAAGAAACATTAGAAGGATTAGCACTAGGACCAAAAAATTCTACATAAAAAGGATCAAATATATTAACTAAAGCAGAAGGAGAAAAAAAGTAAATTAAGAAAAAGAGCTCCAGGAATTGGTGTAATGCGTGGTCCTGGATCAACTTCGGGTGCCAGTTCAGCCATTTCATCGAATGTGACATGCACACTCTCATTGACTGTTCTGGTGTGAGTGTTGTATGCGCGCCATGCCTTCGAGTTGGATGACTATCCAATGAAGATCGCTTCATCCGCCTTCTCGTTGAATTTCCCGAGGTTGTCTTTGTCATTAAGCACGTAGCACCTGCAACCAAATACAAGTAAGTACTTGATAAACAGTACTTTATTCAAAAAGAGTTGATATGGGATTTTATTGAAATGCTTATGGATTATGGAGCGATTCTGCGTGTAGCAAGCTGTTGACACGGCTTCGGCCCACAGGAACGGAGGTAGCTTTGAATACGTCAGCATTGTACGAGCTGCTTCCACAAGGGTACGGCTACGCCTTTCTACGACTCCATTTTGTTGAGATGTTCTAGCAGCAGAATACTGGTGTTGAATACCTTTGGATCGAAGGAAGCTCTCTACCACCGAGTTCTTGAATTTTGTGACGTTGTCAGATCGAATTGATTAAACGGACAGCTGCTATTGGGTTACGACACTCTTAATAAAATCGATGATCTCTTGAGCTGTCTCATCCTTGGATCGCAAGAATTTAACCCAGGTATATCGTGAAGAGTCGTCAACAATAACCAACACATATCGCTTCCCATCTATGCTTTGAGTTCGCATTGGACCGCACAAATCCATATGAAGTAACTCCAACACTCTCTTCGATGAAGGTTCGGGTTTTGATTTGTGAGATGATCTTTTCATTTTTCCTTTCTCACAAGCTCCACATAGATGGTCTTTTTGATATCTCAGTTCTGGGAGTCCTTACACCAGTTGTTTTGCAGCCAGCTTGTTGATGTTCTCAAAGATCAGGTGAGATAGCCCACGATGCCACAACCAAGAGTCTTTTGAAGAGGCTTTTGACAGAAGGCAAATGCTATCCTTAACCATGAGCTTAGCTACATCGATGGTGTAAAGATTAGAGTTACGGGAACCAGATAATATTTATTTACCATCCATACTCTTAACACTACAGTTCTTAGCCCTAAATGTCACTTCTAATCCTTTATCGCAGAGTTGACCTATGCTAAACAGATTATGTGATAATCCCTCAACATAGTCAACATCCTTGATGACTATACTATTCAAGACTAAATCCCCGTATCCTTTTATGTGAGCATGGTGATTCTTCCCGAATTTGACTGTCCCACGATATTGTTCTACTATGTTGGACAACAATTCTCTTCTCCCAGTCATATGCTTAGAGCAACCCGAATCCATATACCAGATGGATTTTTCCTGAAAACAAAGAATACATACAATGAAAATCTATAGGAATTTAAACAGATCCATCATAACTAAACATTCAAACCGTGTTTCGAACCGAGATCTTCAGAAAACATGATGATTTTAGACCTGGTCCTGAGCTGTGTGCACAGAAGCCAAACATGTCAGTTTAAGCACAACCGACAAGCAAAAGAACGGTACCTAGCCTATGATAACTAGAAGCCAATTCAATGAAGTTCGAGTCTTGATCTAAAGTAACCAAGAACCATCTGCATTAAAATCACACAACTTTGGGTACCCATCCTAAGATGGGTCCTTTTGGGTTAGGTGTTCCAGGTGAATATGGCACGTGTGCAATCTTAGGAACCCATTTTGTAGTTATGTGTGGACCAAATGCAGAGCCTTTTGGAATCCATTGATAATTGGATTTAACAGGCTTTGGAACCTTAGGTGATGAAATTACCTTTGGTTTTTGTCATTTTGAGACTTGTTTGACATTTGCTTTGGTTTTGGGCCTAGGCAAAGTAGAAGTTTCATCTTTTGTGGAGGCCGATGATGCAACATTTTTTATTTTCTTTTTACGAATTCTCTTAGCAGGATAAGGCACAAAAGCATTCATTTCAGGTACTTGACGTCTAAAACGAGTTGGACATAATTTAAACAAGTCACTAAAAGAATACTTTAAACAAGAAATAGAATCTGATACATCATCACAACTATTGTTTTCTGAGATTACATGCAACCTATCTCTAGAAACAAAATCATTTGGCATAACAACCTTCTTCACAAAAAAAAAACTTGAAAAATCTTGCATGGAAGTTTTTGGCACTCTTCTCATATGATCTGTAGGAACAAAACAACGAGAGTCAGTACGCATGGAAGACTTAGATTTTGAAGATTTTTCTTTTTCTTGGTGAGTAGGTTTCTTAGAAGACTTGGATTGAATCTGAGTCTTCTTTGAAACCTTAGCTTTGAAAGGTTTTGAGCACTCAGCTTTAAAACTTATAGAAGAAATTTGAACCTTAGCTTTACCTTTTTCAGATGACATGAGTGGGATTTTGATAGGGTGAGAAACTTTTGGCTCTTTTAAACTTTCTGAAACCATGTCAAATTTTTCTTTGTAGACATTTAATTCTACAGTTTGCTGAAAACTTTGGTCTACCAATTTTTCCTCACTCTTAAGAAGAGCTTCTTGATAATCAAGAGCTTTCTTTCGAGTTGACTTCAATTCCTTTTCTAAAACTTTGATTTTATGTTGAAGAACTTTTGTAGGAATGTAAAGATGAGGGATTGGTTTGACTGGTTTTGGTTTCATTTCAGCCTATGAATAGCTAGACAAGAAATCTTCCTCTAGAGTGGGTACTCTATAAGGATAACTCTCGTTTATCTCTTCATATTTAAAGATGTTTCTTTGTCTTTATTTTCATTTCGTTTCTCATCCTCTTGGGTTAAAATTTCTTCCGATGATTGATAAATGAAAGATTTCAACCCAACACCCATATATGTCATGTCATAAAAAATAGGTAAAACTTGTTGAACCTTTTCCAAGTACTTAGGATTTTTAAAACCAATTCCTTGTTTGGAATGATAAAACTTAGTCTCTTTGGGTTGGTTTAAATGAATAGTTTGTTCTGTTTGACCCCGTTTTAGAAATTCATCATCTAGGGTCTTTATGCGAGAGTACAAACCTATTCTTTCTTCTTCTATCATTTTATATTTTTTTAAACTATCTACGTTTTCCATACTTACAGTCTCTAATTGTTTTAAAAGAACAAATATTTCTGATTTTAAAGAGTTCTTTTCATTTGATAGTCTATCCATACAAGATTCAAGATACGTATTCCTATCCTGAACATCTACCTTTTCAATTAGCATCTGTTTTATCACGTCATGGTTAGTTAACCACTTCTTTTGATATAACTCAGATGATTCTTTTAAGGTTTGGGCTATATGTTCAGCCTTGACACACTTTTCCGTTTCAGCATTTAATTTAGCTTCTAGATCAAGTATTTGTGTGTGCAAGTTACATTCACTTTGTACAGATAAATTATTTACATGCTTTGGAATGTAAAAGGAATGTACTTCATGTGCCTCAGAATCCGACGATGAACATTCAGGATCTCCGGATCTGGCCATCAGACATGCTGGTGGATCTTGCTTTGTCTCCCCCTCAGCAGCAGTGTCTGATTCGGAATCTGACGTTGTCGCATAGTCAGCTAGTGTCATACGATCCGCCATGTAGCAATTCTTTCCTTTATCGTCCACTTCATCAGTATCGGCATCATCCCAATAATCTTCTTGGGCAACAAGAGCCACAGCATCAGATCTCTTCTTAGCGGCCTCCAGCTTCCGCTCATAATAACCAACGTCTCTTTCAAATTGGTTTTTGCATTCCCGAGCAAAGTGGCCCGGTTTTCCACATTTGTAGCACAAACGTTCATCATATCGGCTATGGGCCTTTCATCTCTCCTTTCAACCGGCCTCTTGTCTGCACGACGAGGTTCGCGGCTGTCATCTCTCCTGTTGTCTCTACGATCATATTCCCTTCGATCGTCTCGTCTCTCATCCCTTCGATCATCCCAACGATTATAGTCTCGTCTTTCGTCTCTACGATCATCCCTTTTATCGTCTCGCCTTTCATAATGGCGGTCATCTCGATAGTCCCTCCGGTCATCATATCGCCGATCGTCTCTATCATCTCGTCTGTAGTCATCCCGTCTATCATCTCTTCGGTATTCATCCCTCATATAATCTCTTCAGTCATCCCTCCTATCATCAGAATACCTCCGCAGGCCAGTATCATAGCGACGCTGGTTCTTGGTCTTATTAGAGAAACCTCTTTGTTGAAGACGATTAGTCCATAAGGCAATCTGTTCCTGAATCGATGCCTTTTCTTCATCATAAGACTCTCGCGGGGGTGAAGCATATCGGCATTGGGATGATGATGAACCTTGAGCATAGGATGCAGTGGATAGGTTCTTATTGGAGATAAGTGCCAGAGAATCAGCGGGTTTGATGCCCGTGTTTGCAGAGAGTAACAGGGATGCTAACTGATTAACCATCTGCTTCTAGTGGTCGACATCTCCCTGATACTTTTTCAGTTCCTTGAAAACCACATTAATAGACACATTTGGAATGTCCAAAACTCTTCTAGTGGCCCGAGATGCAACTTGCCATTCAGGAGCTAAGGAAGCAAAGATTTGAATGTTGATGTCATCCTTGTATTTCTTAATGTGCAATTTGTTTAACTCATTCAGGACAACACAGAATCTCGTGATGTGGCCTGTAGAGACTCCCCGTCTTTGTCTCTGAACTCAGTGAACTTTGCCTTAGCCTCCTCAATCTTAGCTCGGTCATCCAAATCAGCCCCCAGCATTTGAACTTCGAGTTCATCCCACATGTCTTTGGCAGTCATCTTGCTGTCCACCCCAACAATGATATCTGTGGGATGGGCTTGGTAGATCAGATATTCCGCCCTTTTGTCTGCATGCTGTCTATCTCTCTCTGCCTCATTTGCAGGTTCACGTTCAACTTTAGATGCGAGAACAGGTGGGTCTGCTTCAGGCCTGGCAGCTATTTCCCGATAATATATGACCGGGCCTTCGGTAATGGATTGGAGCATAAGATTTTCATTGGGTTGCATACCGATGAATTTAGGGAATCTGGACTTCCACTACTCGTATTCATCAGGATATAGAACAGGTGGTCTGTTCTCAAATCCTAGGACAAGTGCCTCTCGAGACATGGTTTGTAGTGCTGAGTAGAAAGAATGAGATCTTGAAGGTGAAAACTGAAATTCGGATAATCAGAAGTTCGGATGAACAGTAACTTCAGATGGTCGGAAGTTCGGATGAACAGTTGACTTTGGATGGTCTGAAGGTCGGAGGAACAGTTGACTTCGGATGGTCTGTAGTTCGGATGAATAGTTGACTTCGGATGGTCTGAAGTTCTGATGAACAGTATACTTCGGATGTTCAGAACTTCGGATGAACAGTGAAAATGAGATGGACCGAATTCTGATTGAACAAACTCGGATGGTTGAAATTCGGATGGACCGAATCTCGGATGAACAGTGTAAGGTTCGGATGAACACTTAAAAAATTTTCAACTTAAAAGACAGAAGTCGGATGAGATCCGAAGTTCGGATGGGATCCGAAGTTCGGATGGTCCTCGGATGGTCCGAGATAAAACTTGAAAATGAAGCACAAATAATTTTAAGTGTTTTAAAAATCTTTTAACAGAACTTCGGATGGTCCAAAGTTCGGATGGGTCCGAAATAAAGTCCGAAGTCTGATAAAATTTGGTCCGAAATGTACCGAAATATGATCCGAAGAGGACCGAAATGAGGTCCGAATTACGGTCTGAAGTTCAACAGTTATGATTTTTCAGAATGTGCACAAAATTAAAACTAGCAGTTTTTGGCTTAAAAAATATTTCTAAATGTTTGGAAAAATATTTTAAACACTTGTAGGTATTTAAAACACACCAAAACACCTAAAAATCTTTAAAATATGGACCAAAACCCATGAATTTTTTTTAGACGATAATAATAAGTTTTTAAGGATAAAAACACCGAATGACTGAACCTAAGCAGCTCGAAATCACAATATAAGGAATACTAGATGATTATATGATGAATAAACACTAAAAACAGGTATATTAGGAGGAAAAAATGATCAAACCGTGAGTTTTTCGATGAAGAACACGCAGAACAGCTCTGAAACCGAATGAAAATCAGTTGAAATCAGTTGAAAACCTAAAGACTAAAGTCATTACGCTTATCATAAATGTCTGTGTACTGTTAGTTTTATAAACTCACTAAGAAAAATCGTGCATGATGCCTAAAGACTGCTCAACCCGTGGTACTTAACAGATATAATAATGATGATTTTGGAGTTGGGTAGCCGTTATATGATAGTAAGACTAACATGCTTGTACCCTTTTTGTAACTTCAATTTGAAACCACTTTGTAATAACTAAAACTTTTATCTTAATCTGATATTTGTATAGATAGTTGGGACCTTTATAATAAGATCATGTCAAAAGTTGGGTCTTACAAAATTCAATCAAAATCTAAGGTTGAATGAATTCATCATTCCAAGCAATTTGTAATAAAATTTAGATTCTTGACATTTCATAACTCATACCCTTAGTCGACCTTAAACATCATCTCGCATGTCAACCAATAAAGATGATATACTCTAATTTGAATTTCAATTCCTTCAAATTTCATTCTGCAAATCAATGAGACCTAATTATTTAACACCCGGATTTTAATCATATAAAATAATAACTGACTTTAAAAGTTTTCGATGTACTACTTGAGCATTTAATCACATAATTAAAATCATTACAGACATCTCTATATTCTTTTATTCATATTTAAACTCGTCTTATCCAAATTATGTTATGGTCTAATAATTTCTTGCATTTGTTGAGTCCAACACTTTTTCAATCAACCTTTAATTAAAACATCGATGTTCAGATAGAAGTGTTTAATCGTTATGACTTTTGTTAAACAACCTGGTTTTTTTTTTTTTTTTTTGCATATCCTAAAATATGCTAATGTTGGTATAAGAAGAAATTCAAATAGTTCAAATTTGTTATTTAATCTTTAATAATAGATATACAAATTTGGTTTAATTTTACTACTTTCATTCAACCAATATACTATTTTGATTCAACGACAATGTTTCCCTTTGATCATATATATCTCATCCATCATATATTCAACTAAAATATGATACAACACATGTATCATTTTTATTCCACTAACATTCGATACAATATATGTATCAACTTGATTTAACAAAAATGTGTTTCTTGTTGAAAAATATTAATTTATACTTTCAATTGAAACTTGTATTTTGTATAAAATCAAAATGATGTAAAAGTTTTATAAACGAATATTTATAAAAAATTTATATGTTCGTCAAACTAATTGATCCTACTCGATCAAATAGAAAAAGAAAGGTAGAAGTGAGATCGTCCCAACGACGGACTTATTTAATCATGATTAGATAGATAAAATAATCAACTTGATTGAGCAACATGCCTCGAAAGAAGTCAGAAAAACTGCACGGAAGAGGCAATCTTCCTGTCCTTAAAGGTGACTACGACTCCTTACTGATTCGGACTCCAGTCATAATAAAACCCAGGATGATACAGTTTTAAAAGAAGAATATTGCAGCAGCAACAATGTTATTCGAGATAGCAAATTGGACAGAAATTCGAGAGAGAGAGAGAGAGAGAGAGAGAGAGAGAGAGAGAGAGAGAGAGAGAGAGATGTAGCAATTTTCGTATCTCTCAAATGTGTGGAGGAGTTTGCTTTTTATAGACAATTTCGTAACTGACCGTAATTAAAAAAACCATTAACACAGCCGTTACAATCTTTTGTAACTGACGTCGCATCAATGGCCATTATTAAAGGAGTTACGAAATTCGAAATTTAAACTGGCAAAATTAAAAGCTCTTAGCTCCTAGCGATTATGCGTTCGGCTAGGCGAGCGTGGGGAGAACCTACTTGACCCCCACTATTTACTTTGAATGAAAAGGGAGAGAAATCCCTTATAAACTCCCCACCAAGTTGTTTCCCTTTTCCCATGTGGGATAACAACAAAACTTGCCAACATTAAATTTTCAAACATCACTTTCATTGCATCTATCAGATTTAAAACATACGTTCAACTAACATCTCATGGATGCAACACAAATATCACTTTGGTTCAAGTAATATACAACTTCGATTCAACATACAATTAACCTTTTTTATAGTTTTTTACTAGATTTAGTCATTGATTTTCTTATTGCCATTGTTGCTTCAACACTTTCGAGACAAAGGAGGGATGCAAAAGTATATAGAGACAGAGAGCTTGAAAGAGAGAGAGAGAGAGACAGAGAGAGAGAGAGAGAGAAATGACACGAGAGCTGTTGGAAAAAGTCATGAAAAAGTGTGTTTTTCATGGGTTTTGGATGAAATTTAATTATATATGAAAGTGTTTTGAAGAGAGCTGCACAACAATATAAAGAATTTCTAAAACAAACTAAGATGAATGAGATTCAATGCTCAAAGTTTGGTGGTTGGAAATGAAAAAATCCATTATGGGGGACAATGTTGTCCCACGAGGGTAATAAATCCAAGATGGGTTTATAAGGAGAAGTCCTTACAAACATGACAAGCTTGTGTATTAGTTTTACTCCAAGACCTACCTGTGTGCAGGTTTAACAGCCCAAGCCCACCGGGACAGAATATTGTCCGCTTTGGTCTTCCTAACACAGTGCCTCGCGGTTTTGTTTTCATCCCAAAACGCGTCCTGTTGGGGGAGAGTTATCTCACCCTTATAAAGTTCTCTTGGTTTTTGACTGGGACAGAATATTGTCCACTTTCGTCTACCTAACACGGTGCCTCACGCTTTTGTTTTCATCCCAAAACGCGTTCTATTGGTGGAGAGTTGTCTCACTCTTATAAAGGTCTCTTAGCTTCTATCACCCACCAATGTGGGATGTCACAACAAGGGGTGCAAATTATGGGTTCGAACATTAAAATTATTGAACTCATATGTGCATGTATCTGCAGACACGAATGTAGCTCCAAAAATCCGGATGAGTTGTCCATCGCTGGGATTTTTCTCAATCACTGACAAAGAGAATTTTCAGTGACTTGCTATTATGATCAAAAGTGATCGTTGAGTGCTATTTGGAGCTATTACGTCGGTTGCTTTCCTCCACTTAATTGTTAATAAAGATTATAATGATATTTGAATTATTAATTCTGTTAATGACAATTAAAATTATGAATTGTTTCGTTTTTCCGAAGTTAACACCATTGGGATTTATGATACATTGCGAAATATTATACATACTTTTGACAGAAAATTTGCTATAGTTTTCCACATTAATATGCACTCAAGATTTAGGAAAGTTGACTAATTCTGGCAGTTTACACTACTTAGGTTGTTGCACCTCGAAACAGACTCGAATCTGTTATATGAGAATCGTGTTAAACACAAGTCTCAGACTCGTTTTTCTTCTCACCTATTGTAATATACTTTTTGTCAATTTCGATATTGTAAATTCCATTTTTGTATTGTAATTTAATTTTAGAAATACTTTCTTATTTCTCCTAATTGGTATCATGTTATTTATTCCTACAAGAGCAACTTGAACACAACGCTAATTGCCTTCACCAATGGAACTCTTACTTCTGCGTTGAGTAATAATTCTTGTTGATATGATGGAACTCTTTGAAATGAAAAGGAGAGAGACAGAGAGAGACATAGGATGTAAAAATCAATTTCACTTTACCTTCCATATATGAAATTCAAAAGCATATGGGTAGAGATACAAACCTATTCTTTCTTCTTCTATCATTTTATATTTTTCTAAACTATCTATGTTTTCCATACTTACAGTCTCTAATGGTTTTGAAAGAACAAATATTTCTGATTTTAAAGAGTTCTTTTCATTTGATAGTCAAGATTCAAGATACGTATTCCTATCCTGAACATCTACCTTTTCAATTAGCATCTATTTTATCACGTCATGATTAGTTAACCACTTCTTTTGATATAACTCAGATGATTCTTTTAAGGTTTTGCATATATGTTCAGCCTTGACACACTTTTCCGTTTCAGCATTTAATTTAGCTTCTAGATCAAGTATTTGTGTGTGCAAGTTACATTCACTTTGTACAGATAAATTATTTACATGCTTTGGAATGTAATAGGAATGTACTTCATGTGCCTCAGAATCCGACGATGAACATTCAGGATCTCCGGATCTGGCCATCAGACATGCTGGTGGATCTTGCTTTGTCTCCCCCTCAGCAGTAGTGTCTGATTCGGAATCTGACGTTGTCGCATAGTCAGCTAGTGTCATACGATCCGCCATGTAGCAATTCTTTCCTTTATCGTCCTCTTCATCAGTATCCACATCATCCCAATAATCTTTTTGGGCAACCAGAGCCACAACATCAGATCTCTTCTTAGCGGCCTCCAGCTTCCGCTCATAATAACCAATGTCTCTTTCAAATTGGTTTTTGCATTCCCGAGCAAAGTGGCCTGGTTTTGCACATTTGTAGCACAGACGTTCATCATTCCCTTTTGGCTCATCGGCTCTCGGACTTTCATCTCTCCTTTCAACCGGTCTCTTGTATGCACGGCGAGGTTCGCAGCTGTCATCTCTCCTGTTGTCTCTACGATCATATTCCCTTCGATCGTCTCGCCTCTCATCCCTTCGATCATCCCAACGATTATAGTCTCGTCTATCGTCTTCACGATCATCCCTTCTATCGTCTCGCCTTTCATCATGACGGTCAACTCGATAGTCCCTCCGGTCATCATATCGCCGATCGTCTCTATCATCTTGTCTGTAGTCATCCCGTCTATCATCTCTTCGGTATTCATCCCTCCTATAATCTCTTCAGTCATCCCTCATATCATCGAATACCTCCGCGGGCCAGTATCATAGCAAAGCTGATTGTTGGTCTTATTAGAGAAACGTCTTTGTTGAAGACGATTAGTCCATAAGGCAATCTGTTCCTGAATCGATGCCTTTTCTTCATCATAAGACTTTCGCGGGGGTGAAGCATATCGGCACTGCGATGATGATGAACCTTGAGCATAGGATGCAGTGGATAGAATCTTGTTTGAGATAAGTGCCAGAGAATCAGCGGGTTTGATGCCCGTGTTTGCAGAGAGTAACAGGGATGCTAACTGATTAGCCATCTGCTTCTGGTGGTCGACATCTCCCTGATACTTTTTCAGTTCCTTGAAAACCACATTAATCGACACATTTGGAATGTCCAAAACTCTTCTAGTGGCCCGACATGTAACTTGCCATTCAGGAGCTAAGGAAGCAAAGATATGGATGTTGATGTCATCCTTGTCTTTCTTAATGTGCAGTTTGTTTAACTCATTCAGGACAGCACAGAATCTGGTGATGTGGCCTGTAGAGACTCCCCGTCTTTGTCTCTGAACTCAGTGAACTTTGCCTTAGCCTCCTCAATCTTAGCTCGGTCATCCAAAGCAGCCCCCAGCATTTGAACTTCGAGTTCATCCCACATGTCTTTGGCAGTCATCTTGCTGTCCACCCCAACAATGATATCGGTGGGAAGGGCTTGGTAGATCAGATATTCTGCCCTTTTGTCTGCATTATGTCTATGTCTCTCTGCCTTATTTGCAGGTTCACGTTCAACACTAGTACAAAAATGACCTATGGTCACGGTTTTGTCCAAACTGCCTAGCCACAGTTTTTGTTATTGACGTGACTAAAGGGTCATATATGATCTTGTATTATTATGATAGCCACAGTTTATCTCAATAACTGTGACCATTGCAAATCACATTCTAACCTTAAGCCACGGTTTAACATAAGGATCGTGACAAATACTTGTCACGGTTGCCACATTGTTACCAAATGTCATCGTTTGTCACAGTTATTTGTTTGATGTCTATAATAATCTTGTGATGGTTATTAACTGTGACGATAAATATGTATATGGTCACGGAAATCTCTTTCGGTGACCAAAGGGACACCCTGAAGTCTAATTGTATGAGTCTAAATTATATGGTGGAATTAGTCACATGAATAAACTGTGACAGAAGGCTAACTTATATGGTCACGAAATCGCTTTGTGTGACCAAAGGGTGGAGTTCATTAGCCACGTAGGGTAAAAGAAAAACAATGTGACTATAAGTGTTTAATGGTCATGATTGAGTTCATTAAGTGTGTCCAAAAGTAAATAATTGTCATGAAATAATAAAATTATTGTGACTATAAGTATTTTATAGTCACGGTTTAGTTTCTTATGTGTGTGTAAAAGTATTTTATATTCATGATGAAAGAGAAAAATGTGACTAGGTATTTTTTTTTGTCACGATTTAATTTCTTTTATGTATATAAAAGTATTTAATGATCACGGTTTAAGAAAAAAAAACATATCACCATAATTATGTTTCGGTCACAGTTTAAGACACACAAGCATGTGACTATTAATATTTAAAGGTGACAGATTAAGTTTTTATGTGTGTCTAAATGTAAACAATAGTATTAGTAAAATGAAAAGGATATGATTATAAGTACATTCAAGTCACGATTTAAGTTGTTTTGTGACTAAAAGCTATCAATCTCACATTAAAAAAAATCAATATAAGGGGTTTTTTTGTCACGGATTAAGCAAATTTGTGACTATTAATATTTAAAGGTGACGGTTTATTGTTATTATGTAACTAAAAATAAACAATAGTCATGACAAAAAAATGTTGTGACTATATTTTTCTAATGATCATGGTTTAGTTTATTTCTTATTAGTGTGTAAAAGTAATAGTTTTCATGATAAAAGAAAAAAACAGTGACTATAAGTACTTTATGGTCACGCGAAGAATTGGTTTGTGTGACTAAAAGTAATCGGTGGTCATGGTTTAAGTGAAAAAAAATGTCCCTATAAGTATTCTATCGGCAAAGTTTAATATATTATTGTGTCTGAAACTAAACATTAACCATGATAAAAGAACAAAAATGTATTTATATGTATTTTGTGGTCACAATTTATTTTGTTTTGTGTGGTTAAAGGTTATCAATTGTCATAGTTAAAAAAAAAACTTGTTAATAAGAATTTTTTTTTGTGGTCATGGTTAATTGTGTTATGTGTGTCAAAAACTAAACATTAACCATGATAAAAGAAAAAATATCGTGACTACAAGTAGTTTATGGTCACGACTTATTTTTTTATCAGTTGCTAAATGTTATTAATTGTCATAATAAAAGCAGCAAAATGTGGCTATAACTACTTTATGGTCACGATTTAGTTAGTTTTGTGTGGTTAAAGGTTATTAATTGTCACAGTTTAAGAAAAAACTTATCACTATTAGTATTTTTGTGGTCATGGTTAAATGTCTTATATGTGTCAAAAAGTAAACATTAATTATGATTAAAGAAAACAACCATGACTGCAAGAAGTTTATGGTCATTTCTTATTCTATTTTATGTGACTAAAAGTAATTAATTGTCATAATAAAAGAGGCAAAGTGTAGCTATAAGTTTTTTATGGTCATAATTTAGTTTGTTTTGTATGGTTACAGTTATCAATTGTCACAGTTTAAAAAACAACGTGTCAGTATAAATATTTTATGGTCATGATTAAATGTCTTATATGTGTCAAAAACTAAATATTAATCACGATAAAAGAAAACAAACCATGACTACAAGTAGTTTATGGTTACGTCTTATTTTAATATATGTGGCTAAAAATTAATTGTAATAATTAAAGGAAAAGAATGTGAGTATATGTATTTTATGGTCACACTTTATTTTATTTTGTTTGACTAAAAGGAATCAACGATCACCGTTTACGAAACAACATGATACCATAAATATTTTACGGTCACTATCATAAATTTTATGTGTGTCTAAAAGTAAACAACAATAACGATAAAAGAAAATACATGTGGCAGTAAGTAACTTATTGCCACGGTTTAATTTTTTACACGTGTCTAAAATGAACAATAGTGATTTTAAAAGAAATATAATGTGACAACAAGTATTTGATGGTCACCAAAGGGCCTTTGGCCTGGCGGTAAGAGGGTGGAGATACAAGTGAGAGGTCACGGGTTCGACTCCCGCGGAGACAAGTTGATATTTAGGTGGTGAAAGTAAGTAATGTGGTAAATGAGTAGTTTAGGAGTAGAAGTAGGAGTATGATAGTTTTCCGTTAAAAAAAATATTTAATGGTCACAGATTGTATTGTTGCATGTGTCTAAAAGTTACCAATTGTCACGATTAGGAATAAATAAGTCACTATAAATACTTTATGGTCACGGTATTGTTTATTATATGTGTCTAAAAGTAAGCAATTGTCATGAATAAACGAATTATTATGTGACTAAAATAATGGTATGGTCACGGTGTAATTATTTTTGTGTGTCAAAATGTATCAATTGTCACGGTTTAATACTTTATGTATGTCCAATTGCAACCAATCGTCACATTTTAATAAATTATGTGTGTCTAAGTGTACCCTACGGTCACGGTTTAATTGTTTATGCATGTCTAAATGTACCAATGGTCACACCACTTAATAGTTTATGTGCGTTAAAATATTACCAATGGTCACGGTTTCATTCATGTGGTGTGTTTAAATGTCTCAAATAGTTACGGTTTAACTGATTATGTGTGTATAAATTTATTTAATGGTCACGATTAAATATTTGTGCGTCTTTAAATATACCAGGTGGCCACGGTTTATTTGTTTATACGTGTCTATAAGAATGTTAACGCCACTGAGCAGTTGTTTAGGTGTGTCTGAATGTATCCAACTGTCATGGTGTTAAAATAAATTGTGACTAAAAGTATTTTATGGTCACGGTTACTATGAAATATAGACCACAACTATATAGAAATTGTTACCATATAGCCACGGTTTTATGCTATGGCCACGGTTTCACATGTGATTTAGTCACGAATATTAAATGTAGCCATAAGGTACCAAAAGTGATGCGAGCTTTGGTCACGATTTGAATGAAAAATAAAACAGTGGCCAAAGGTCTATGGCCACGGTTTTTTAACGTGACGGAAGACATATTTTGTACTAGTGCAAGTTTAGATGCGAGAACAGGTGGGTCGGCTTCACGCCTGGCAGCTATTTCCCGATAATATATGACCGGGCCTTCGGTAATGGAATGGAGCATAAGATTTTCATTGGGTTGCATACCGACGAATTTAAGGAATCTGGACTTCCACTACTCGTATTCATCAGGATATAGAACAAGTGGTCTGTTCTCAAATCCTAGGACTAGTGCCTCTCGAGACATGGTTTGTAGTGCTGAGTAGAAAGAATGAGATCTTGAAGGTGAAAACTGAAGTTCGGATGAACAGTAACTTCGGATGGTCGGAAGTTCCGATGAACAGTTGACTTCGGATGGTCTGAAGGTCGGAGGAACAGTTGACTTCGGATGGTCTGTAGTTCGGATGAACAGTTGACTTCGGATGGTCTGAAGTTCGGATGTTCAGAACTTCGGATGAACAGTGAAAATGAGATGGACCGAATTCTGATTGAACAAACTCGGATGGACTGAAATTCGGATGGACCGAATCTCGGATGAACTGTGTAAGGTTCGGATGGACACTTAAAAAATTTTCAACATAAAAGACGGAAGTCAGATGAGATCCGAAGTTTGGATGGTCCGAGATAAAACTTGAAAATGAAGCACAAGTAATTTTAAGTGTTTTAAAAATCTTTTACCAGTACTTCGGATGGTCCAAAGTTCGGATGGGTCCGAAATAAAGTCCAAAGTCTGATAAAATTTGGTCCGAAATGTACCGAAATATGATCCGAAGAGGACCGAAATGAGGTCCGAATTACGGTCCGAAGTTCAACAGTTATGATTTTTCAGAATGTGCACAAAATTAAAACTAGCGGTTTTTGGCTTAAAAAATATTTCTAAATGTTTGGAAAAATATTTTAAACACTTGTAGGTATTTAAAACACACCAAGACACCTAAAAATCTATAAAATATGGACCAAAACCCATGAATTTTTTTAGACGATAATAATAAGTTTTTAAGGATAAAAACATCGAATGACTGAACCTAAGCAGCTCGAAATCACAATATAAGGAATACTAGATGATTATATGATGAATAAACACTAAAAACAGGAATATTAGGAGGAAAAAATGATCAAACCGTGGGTTTTTTGACGAAGAACACGCAGAACAGCTCTGAAACCGAATGAAAATCAGTTGAAATCAGTTGAAAACCTAAAGACTAAAGTCATTACGCTTATCATAAATGTCTGTTTACTGTTAGTTATATAAACTCACTAAGAAAAATCGTGCATGATGCCTAAAGACTGCACAACCCGTGGTACTTAATAGATATAATAATGATGATTTTGGAGTTGGGTAGCCGTTGTATGATAGTAAGACTAACATGCTTGTACCCTTTTTGTAACTTCAATTTGAAACCACTTTGTAATAACTAAAACTTTTATCTTAATCTGATATTTGTATAGATAGTTGGGACCTTTATAATAAGATCATGTCGAAAGTTGGGTCTTACAAAATTCAATCAAAATCTAAGGTTGAATGAATTCATCATTCCAAGCAATTTATAAAATAATAACTGACTTTAAAAGTTTTCGATGTACTACTTGAGCATTTAATCACATAAAATCATTACAGACATCTCTATATTCTTTTATTCATATTTAAACTCGTCTTATCCAAATTATGTTATGGTCTAACAATTTCTTGCATTTGTTGAGTCCAACACTTTTTCAATCAACCTTTAATTAAAACATCGATGTTCAGATAGAAGTGTTTAATCGTTATGACTTTTGTTAAACAACCTGGTTTTTTTTTTTTTTTTTTTTTTTTTTTTTTTTGATATCCTAAAATATGCTAATGTTGGTATAAGAAGAAATTCAAATAGTTCAAATTTGTTATTTAATCTTTAATAATAGATATACAAATTTGGTTTAATTATACTACTTTCATTCAACCAATATACTATTTTGATTCAACGACAATGTTTCCCTTTGATCTTATATATCTCATCCATCATATATTCAACTAAAATATGATACAACACATGTATCATTTTGATTCCATTAACATTCGATACAATATATGTATCAACTTGATTTAACAAAAATTTGTTTCTTGTTGAAAATTATTAATTTATACTTTCAATTGAAACTTGTATTTTGTATAAAATCAAAATGATGTAAAAGTTTTATAAACGAATATTTATAAAAATTTTTATGTTCGTCAAACTAATTGATCCTACTCGATCAAATAGAAAAAGAAAGGTAGAAGTGAGATCGTCCCAACGACGGACTTATTTAATCACGATTAGATAGATAAAATAATCAACTTGATTGAGCAACATGCCTCGAAAGAAGTCTATAAAACTGCACGGAAGAGGCAATCTTCCTGTCCTTAAAGGTGACTACGACTCCTTACTGATTCGGACTCCAATCGTAATAAAACCCAGGATGATACAGTTTTAAAAGAAGAATATTGCAGCGGCAACAATGTTCTTCGAGATAGCAAATTGGACAGAAATTCGATAGAGAGAGAGAGAGAGAGAGAGAGAGAGAGATGTAGCAATTTTCGTATCTCTCAAATGTGTGGAGGAGTTTGCTTTTTATAGACAATTTCGTAACTGTCTGTAATTAGTTTTACTCCAAGACCTACCTGTGTGCAGGTTTAACAGCCCAGGCCCACAGGGACAGAATATTGTCCGTTTTGGTCTTCCTAACACAGTGCCTCACGGTTTTATTTTCATCCCAAAATGCGTCCTGTTGGGGGAGAGTTATCTCACCCTTATAAAGTTCTCTTGGTTTTTCACTGGGACAGAATATTGTCCACTTTCGTCTACCTAACACGGTGCTTCACACTTTTGTTTTCATCCCAAAACGCGTTCTATTGGTAGAGAGTTATCTCACCCTTATAAAGGTCTCTTAGCTTCTATCACCCACCAATGTGGGATGTCACAACAAGGGGTGCAAATTATGGGTTCGAACAGTAAAAAACTATTGAACTCATATGTGCATGTATCTGCAGACACGAATGTAGCTCCAAAAATCCGGATGAGTTGTCCATCGCTGGGATTTTTCTCAATCACTGACAAAGAGAATTTTCAGTGACTTGCTATTATGATCAAAAGTGATCGTTGAGTGCTATTTGGAGCTATTACGTCGGTTGCTTTCCTCCACTTAATTGTTAATAAAGATTATAATGATATTTGAATTATTAATTCTGTTAATGACAATTAAAATTATGAACTGTTTCGTTTTTCCGAAGTTAACACAACACCAATGAGATTTATGATACATTGCGAAATATTATACATACTTTTGACAGAAAATTTGCTATAGTTTTCCACATTAATATGCACTCAAGATTTAAGACGAATTTTTTTAGGAAAGTTGACTAATTCTGGCAGTTTACACTACTTAGGTTGTTGCACCTGGAAACACACTCGAATCTGTTATATGAGAATCGTGTTAAACACAAGTTTCAGACTCGTTTTCTTCTCACCTATTGTAATATACTTTTTGTCAATTTCGATATTGTAAATTCCATTTTTGTATTGTAATTTAATTTCAGAAATACTTTCTTATTTCTCATAATTGGTATCATGCTATTTATTCCTACAAGAGCAACTTGAACACAATGTTAATTGCCTTCACCAATGGAACTCTTACTTCTGCGTTGAGTAATAATTCTTGTTGATATGATGGAACTCTTTGAAATGAAAAGGAGAGAGACAGAGAGAGACATAGGATGTAAAAATCAATTTCACTTTACCTTCCATATTTGAAATTCAAAAGCATATGGATAGAGATACATAAGTATACCCTTCCTTCCTTTTCAAATCATTTCACGCACCCACTCTCCTCCAACTTAAAAATCAGCGGATACGATTTCTTGCAACATTTCTTACAAATACTGAATTCTACTTGATCCTAATACTCATTCTATAACAAAAGCATATGGATAGAGATACATAAATACACCCTTTCTTCCTTTTCAAATTAAAAGTCAGTGGATGAGATTTCTTGCTACATTTCTTACAAATATTGAATTCTACATTTCTAGTTGATCTTAAAACTCATTATATATATATATATATATATATCGGTAAACATTGGAGAACCTCTATACATCGGTAAACATTGGAGAACCACAAATGCATCGTTTTATGCATCACGTGGAAGTCGATGCATCACGCGGAATTTGATGCATCACGTGAAAATAATGATGCATCACACGGAAATTGTGATGAATTTGTGATGGTGTATGGAAGTTCTTCGATGCATAGAGGTTCTCCATTGAACCCCTCTTTCTCTCTCTCTCTCTCTCTCTCTCTCTCTCTCTCTCTCTATATATATATATATATATATATATATATATATATATATATATATTTGTAGAACTTAATACGTAAGTCATTAGATTAAAAAATCAATGGTTATTAAGAAATCACTTTTTTAATTACCCAGTTCTACGATAAGAAAAAATTTCTTGGCAAAACACTATTCATAAGTGAGTTTCTTTAAAATGTGCATCTCACATTCATAATAAATTACTAATTATTGTTGGAATTTGCTAACGTGTTCAAGAGATGGAAAAGCAAACACTGTTAGTTTTTTATTGTGCTAACATGCACTAAAAGAAACTTATATCAAACACTATTACATGTTGAGTTTTGCTAATATGTGCATTTATATATATATATATATATATATATATATATATATATATATATATATATATATATATATATATATATATGTATATATATGTATGTGTGTGTGTAAAAGATGTTATTGTAACTTTTTATTATATTAATTTATAATTAATTTGTTCAATTCAAACGCTATTTTTAATTATATTTAGAAAATATAGTAACTTCTTAATTATTATAGTCATTGGTTTTATAGTTCTACTTTATTATAAATTATATTAATCATAATTTTTAGTTTATACCAATGTCTTATTTTGGATTTTTTTATTTTAGTTTAAAAATCAAGTTTATATATACTTTAATATAATGTTTAACAATTTTAGTTAGGGCCAATTGATAAAAAAAACAACAATAAACTTTTTTATTTTTATTGTTTATAATAACATTTTTTTTTATCATTAAGGTGGTGTTTGGATTGCATGAATTTAAAATGACAGGATTTTGAAATCTTTAGGGGTATGGATGGATTATGAAAGGTGGAGAAGTGGGGAATATAAAATCCTAAATGAGCTAAATTCTTTCTTTTAATATTGTATCCAAACATGATAATGAAGGCTTTCTAAATCCAAATCCTAAATAGGTTGTTTAAATCCTTCAAACCAAACGCCACCTAATAGTATCAACTTTTATGATTTTTTTTCATTCATAACAAATAGAGTTGATGCTATAAATGATAGGAAAGAAATATAAAAGTTGTAACATCCCGAAACTAGCAGCAGGTACGTGGAATTTAATCATTGGCTTTGATTATAAACCTTAGAGTTGGTTGAGTTTAATTGGTTAATTACATGTGATTTGGCAAAGTAGGTTACTATTACGTGTAAATTGTAGTCGGCTGAGATAATAATCGGATTAGTACTAATTGTGGAATTGAAGTTGTTTCAAAGAGTTAAATAACATTATAAACTCGAATTATTAAGTGGAGAATAATTGAGTTAACGATTGTTTAATTCGTGGATATTGAGTATTATACCCGTTTAAATGAGATTCAGAACCTAAACATATATAATGTTGAATTGCTTGCTTGCTTCCTTCCCCAACCTTAGAAACAAATATGTGTGTGTGTGTTTCTTCTGCTAGACAAGAAAAGATTGGATCTAGTCATCTAGACTAGGAGCAACCATACCAAGTAATTATGATTTTGCACCATCTTCTTCAATTCAAGCTTACCCAAGAGGCCACATCTTACTCTGATTTCTTTCCATGTTTTTGACACAAGACACCAACTAACACTTTATGGATGCATGCATGCTCTTTATATGAAGTTTAAAGCACATATTGAACTCCAATTTAGAAGGCTTATGCATCATGCATGAGATTTTTGGCTTCTGGGAAGTTATCCAAGCCGTATACTAGGGGTGTTTATGTATGGTTAACCGAAACCAAAATTGCATTTCGGATGGTTAACTAAAGATATCGGTTCGAGGATTTCGTGAACCTAAACCTAAACCGAAAAAATTATCGATTAACCGGTTTTTTCGGTTCGGTTATTCGGTTAACCAATTAACCATTTTTTATTTAATAAATTATTTTTTAAATTAAAAAACCCCCAATAATTAGTTTCTAAAAGCTTCAAAAGTCCAATATAATACATGCGAGGAATAAGACTACAAATCGACTTTCATGATCTAATGGAAACAAAAAAAAAATTATAATATTTTCTAAATTAATCGTTCTAATGTTGTTGTTTTTTTGTTGTTTTGGATTTAAAAATTAATGTGGACTAATAGATGACTTAAAATTTTATATTATTGTTGAGATAAATGTTAATATTTATAGTTCTAAACATTAAACTATATAAAATTAAGGGAGAATTTCATATATACCCTTCTAAAACTTCATAATATCGTACATACCCAACCTAAAATTTTAATATCATATATATTCATCCTAAACATAATAATATCATATATACCCAATTTTAATTGTTAATATCACATATATCCCTCTTAAACATCATTAATATCATATATACCCAAATTCATTAATTTAATTATTTTTAAAACATTTAAAACTCATAATTAATATTGCTTATTAATTAATGACCATTATTCTCTTACTCATTTTTTCTATCAACTAAACTTCAAAATATCATACTTATATAACTTAAATTAAAATATCATATCCCTTTAAATAATTTTATATAATTTATTTTTGTAAACTTTACTAAATAAATTCTTCAAACTAAAACAAATTAACATTAAAAAAAAATTGTATCATGTTTTTGCTCGTTTGTAATCAATTCGTATCGTCTTATTATATTTTGTTATTTATTTTTTTCTACAGTATTCTATATACAATTAACTGATTACATATTATGTTCTTTCCTTTTCTTTTTCTTTTAGAATTATATATATATATATATATATATATATATATATATATATATATATATATATATATATATATATATATATATATTTAGAGGCTAGTTTTATAATAATTCATTTAATAATTAGTAACTAGAAAATATTTTAATATTAAATTACCGGATGAAATTTGTTATTAACTTGAAAAAAAAAATTAGAAACTAATGTATTAGAAAACAAAAAAATATATACTAAACCTTAAAAAACAACAAAATGCGATGCAACTATAAAGTTCGAAGAGAAAAAGAAAATAAGAACATAATTTCTAATCAGTTAATTGTATATAGATTACTGTAGAAAAAACCAAATTTATATCTATATATCTATCTATACTATTAAAAAACTAACTATTTGCCATGTGTCGTCGCATGCGATTGTCATGTGGCGTCACCTCCTACTGCCATTTGGAAATTATGTTTTTCAAGTCTTATAATTAATGTATATTAAATTTAATTTAAATGATATTTAATCAAATCTAAACTAAATCTTATCTAATATGAAGCTAAAATTTGAATTTGATGATATATTTTCATTTATTATGTTGTATATATAGTTACTATAAATGTGATAAAATAATTTTAATATTTATCCTACAAATTAATAACATTATTATTTTTAAATTAAAACTCATGTTATACATATGAGTATATAAACTAGTATTATAATAAAAAAGAATATTTCTACGCCACGTGTCATTCTATCAATGTATTCATTTTTCATTTCCCGCTCTTTTTCCATATATAGAATCATTCAATAATAAATTTAATTTATTAAAAAGTATACAAATAATCTTTTATCTTTCCTTCCTAATTTATTTTCTAAAATTAATTACTTCAATTAATTATATTAAAAACAATTAAATTAATAGATTACTAATAACTAAAAGTCTAAAACATATATATTGTCTTTATTTGAAATATGCATATTATAATTATAATTATTTTGTATAATTAATATCTGAAAACAAATATTTATTTATAAACATAACATAAATTTTTTAATTAATTATATTAAGTATAAAATGTTGACAAATTAGATATATTTTTTCACTCATATATGTCATATGTTTTTACTAATAAATTTTCAGCCAAATTATTGGTTTTTAAAATTTAAATTAGTTTAATTAATTTTACAATCTACTTTTTTCCTTAAAAATTTTCTATTATTACTACTACCAAATATAACCAATTTTAAATTTATATTTTTATAAATTTTAAAAAAGTATGAATATAAAATTGAATTGTAAAAATATAATAATCTTCATATAAATAGTACACTTAATAATCCAACATTTAAATCAAAAAATAAAAATATTATGTAAAGTTTATCACCAAAATATTATAAATTGTTGTATTAATTTTATATGATAAAAGTTTCAAACATCGTTTTATTTTAAATCTTTATCTATAACCTATAAATAATTTTAAAATAGTATATATACTCAATTCTCATGGCTTCACGAGTCATTATCATGAATTGACAGATGTAATTTTTAATTTATAAAAATCACTAATGATATTTAAACTATATCTATCCAAATCTAATATACTCTATTTTTAATTTCATATCAAATCAAATCCTGTAAAATCTAAGACACTGATAACTTTTAATTATAGTATAATAAAAGTTTATAAAAATATTAAAAAATAATTACTATCCATTATATTTAGAAATATGAAAAATTAATAGGTCATGATAAATAATAATGTCATTATCATATACTCTTGTTTAAAAAAAATAATTATATATTTACCTTTTAGTTTATCATATTTTATATAATCAACAAAATATTAATAGTATCCGCGTAATACGCGGGTAAATAAACTAGTAAGAAAATATAATAAAACGATACGATTTGATTACAAACGAGCAAAAACATAATACAACTTTTGTATTTTTATTTTTAATGTTAATTTGTTTTAGTTTGAAGATTTTATTTAGTACAGTTTACAAAAATAAATAATATAAAATTATTAAAAGAGATATGATATTTTAATTTAAGTTGGATAAATATGATATTTTGAAGTTTAGTTGAAAGAAAAATTGAGTAAGGGTATAATGGTCATTAATTAATAAGCAATATTAATTATGAGTTTTAAATGTTTTAAAAATAATTAAATTAATGAATTTGGGTATATATGATATTAATGATGTTTAAGAGGGATATATGTGATGTTTATAATTAAAATTGGGTATATATATGATATTATGATGTTTAGGAAGAATATATATGATATTAAAATTTTAGGTTGGGTATATATGATATTATAAAGTTTTGTAGGGGTATATATGAAATTCTTTTTTTGGTCTTTCGGTTAACCGTCGGTCACCAAAATCGTAAACATAAACCGAAACCGAAGATTTTTTCCAGTTCGGTTAACCAAACCGAAAATAATAAAAATTTCGGTTCGTTAACCTCAAAAGCGGTACCGTATTTCGTACCGATTTTTCAGTTACGAAATATTTTGAACACCTCTAGTTTGAATTGTAAGTACCTTGATTTACTTGCTAAGTTGTTGCTTCTTGATGTTGTATTGTTGATTTCATAACATTTTCTTGCTTCAATCTTTGTCTTGATGACAGAAATTAAAGAGAAGATAAAGAAACTTGTGTGTGTTTTTGTTGGTGTTTTGCTTTAATTGAGCAAATAAGTGGACATGACTCATCAAACAACCAATATACATGTTTTATTATTATGAATTTGACTAAATTGCATTTAAACCTCCTTTACTTAAACTTACAACTATTAACACTTTTTAACCCTTAAACTCTATATATAACTTATTCAATTAGTTATATAATTAACATTAAGGTGTGTTGGGAAATATTCTAAGTAGTTCAAACTGTTAGTTAGACTTCTCAGACTGTTAGTAGAATTTCTATGTAAGTACAAAGTTCATGCTGTTAGTTGAAGAAACTCGAGCTGCTAGTGTAAAAGTTCATGCTGCCAGAGTAATTTTACTCAAGCTGCCCTGCTCAAGCTGCTAAGAGATTCAAGCTGCTCAACGGTTTCATTAACAGAAAGTGCTGATATTCAGGAAAAGATATCTACACGAAGATTCCAGCATATCTACTATCAGAGAGTCAGAGTCCTTCAAGGAAACAAATCAGAAAACATTATAAATACATAGAAGAGGTTTTTCTATTGTATTATAAGTTTCTGCATATTCAAGTTTGTAATTGCTTTTTGTTTAAGTTTTCATAAGCCTCTAAGGTTGTAAAACCCTAAGAACAATTTGTGTTCTTCGTCTAATCAAACAGATTAGAGGTGATTGTAATCATTCTGATTCAGCAATACAAGCAATTTTGTTTATTTCTTATGTTTATTTGTTATGAATTCTGAAAGCTTTTATAAAAATAATTAAGTGTTATTCCGCAAACTTCTTAATTAGACTTTGATTTACTACAAGATTATTGGTTTACACTCTGATCAATTCAAATCAGTTAGTCTTAGGTAGTTAAGTTCAGATCCTGATAAGTGGTATCAGAGCCACAGGTCGTTCTTTGTTTTTCAAAGTCGAAAGCTTTCTTTTAAACTTTTAATCTTTTGCGATGGAATTTGATAATAGCAGCAGTGGATCTGGGCAAGGACTCAAAGTGCCTATGCTCAAGCCCACTGAGTTTGAAATGTGGAAACTCAGGATTCAACAGCATATTCAATTCATTGATTATGCTATATGGGAAGCTGTTGAATTTCCTCCTGTAGTTGATCTAGAACTTGATGATGAGGGAAAACCAGTCAAAACTCCTCCAAAAACTGAACTTGAAAGAAAGGCTAGAATGAATGAAGTGAAAGCTCTTACTCTTCTACAAATAGCCATTCCTAATGCTTATCAACATCAGTTCAAAAAGTTTTATACTACTCATTCTCTTTGGAATGCTTTAGAGAAAAGATTTGCTGGTAATGCCAGTACCAAGAGAAATCAAAAGGATCTTTTGAAACAGCAGTATGAGAACTTTTCTTGTGGCAAAAATGAAAACCTTACTCAAATCTTTGACAGGTTCAACAAATTGATAAGTGAACTGGAAAGTGCAAAAGTCAGCCTGGATCAAGATGAGGTCAACAGAAAGTTTCTCAGATCTCTTGGAGAAGAATGGACAGTTTATGCTGCTCAATGGAGAACAAAAGACACTCTTGATGAAATAGAACTGGATGATCTGTACAATAGTCTGAGAGTGTTTGAGACTGAGATTGACACTAAAAAGAAATCTCTTTCTTATAATCACAATACTGCTCTTCTGTCATCTGAAAAATCTAATGGCAGTGATTCCTTTTCAGGTGGTGATGGCAACTCTACTGAAGCTCACTATGAGACTTTTGTTGCCAATGATGGACTGTTTGCTCTAAATGCTGAAGATCTAGAACAGATTCATCCAGATGATCTTGAAGAGATGGATCTGAAGTGGCAACATGCAATGCTGACCATGAGGGCCAAAAGGTTTCTTAAAAGAACTGGCAGGACCAACTTTCAAGCCAGATAAGAAGGCAAACCAGCTTTTGATAAGTCAAAGGTTGAGTGTTATAAATGTCACAAACTTGGTCACTTTGCTAGAGAATGCAGATCTCAAGGTCAACAGTCATCAAGGCCTCAGCAGACTAATCAGGCTTCATCATCACAAGCACTTGTCTCTCAAGAAGACAATGTGTTTGACTGGAGTGATCAGACAGAGGAAGAGTTTCAAAATCAAGCTCTAATGGCAGAAACATCAAATGTCTCCTCCACTGAACTACCATCTGAGGTAAATTCTAAACTCTGCTCTCAAACATGCAAAAATATGGTTAAAAAGTACAGAGATCATAATGAGAGCATGTGTAAAACTCTAGCTAAGATGGAAGAGAGGAGATATGAATACATGCAAGCCATAGAAGATCTTGAAAAACAGATCAATGACTATAAGGATAATGAGATTCAAATGGGACATGATAGAACATATCATGAGTGGGAGAAAAAGGAGCTAAATAAGAAAATAGAATCTCTAAATAAAAAGGTAGAAGAGACTGAACAAAAGGTGTTAGAGGCTAATAAGAAACTAGAATCTGTCAATATAGATCTAGGTAACTTCAAATTGGCAAATCAAAAGCTGGAACACCTAATGGAAGTCCAATTTAAAGATAGGGTAAAATCTCAGGTTAATCCCAAAGAAGGTATAGGCTACAGAGCTACTCCACCTCCATACAACAACAAATACATTCATCCAATGAGTGAGGTTGCTGATAGGCTTGTCAATGAACCATTAGATCAGTCTATGACTACTGTAGATCCTGTCCTTAACAACAATCCTTAATCTAAAGAAGATCAGATTCAAAATAGAGACTGTGAGTGCACAGTAGTTGAGAAAGAACACAACACAATGAGTGCAAGTATAGAAATCCAAGTCCCCAATAAGAAAGGAAAGGAGAAGATGAGTGTATGCAATGCTGCTCCACAGGTTTCTGTACCTTCTAACTGCAACACTGCATCTTCTTCAAAGAATAATAAAAACGGTAAAAATGTTCCAGTCTACACATGCCAAAAGCATGGTGTCCAAATGTTTCCCAAACAACATCAGGTAAGGGGAAATCAGAGGAACAAGAACCAGAAATTGTCAAATAAAATTGGTTCTCCAATTCAAACAGTCAAAAAATGTTTTCATTGTGGCAGAAAGAATCACTTGGCCAGAGATTGTTTTTATAAACCATTTGTTGCAAAACAGACTGTGAAACATCCAAAGAAAAACTCTCAAAATTCAAAAAATCCAAAGGCCAAACCTCCTACTGCATCAGTTCCAAAGAAAACAGTAGATCACAGGTTCACAAAAGTTAATAAGAAACAGTCCACACACCAAAAACAAGTTTTAGCTAAACCAAAAGTAAATTTTAAACAAATATGGTGTGTCAAAGGTACAAACTCAGGTGAACCTATTGATACAAATGTTGAAACTGCCAAGTCTAAAGTTGAGACTGCTAGTGCAAATTCTCAAGCTGTTAGCACTACAGACTCAATTCAGACTGGTAGGCTCAAAATTGGGACTGGTAATGGATCATCTGAGACTGTTACTGAAAAGGATGGACAAAATACCTGGATACCTCATGTGCTAACTAAGTACTCTCCACAAAGTCCATCAGTGGATCTTACTAAGTATAAGAAATCTAAGACAGTATTTAGTTATGTTAATGCACAAGGACAACCAAAAACCAACTTGGTTTGGGTTTACTCTACTACTAACTAAGCTTCTATTTGTGCAGGGCAACCACAGGTCACCTCATAAAACAAGATGGCATTTGGACAGTGGATGCTCTAGGCACATGACAGGCAATTCTGAGTGCTTGTCAAATTTCAAAGGCTTTGATGGAGGATTTGTTGCATTTGGAGGCAATTCCAAAGGAGGTAAGGTTACAGGTAAAGATACCGTTAATGCAGGCAACATGATTTTCAATGATGTTTTGTATGTTGAACAGCTTAAGTATAATTTATTGAGTGTTTCTCAAATCTGTGACAAACAAAATATTTTTTTGTTTACAGATTCTGAGTGCATTGTCCTTTCAAAAGATTTTAAAATTCCTGAAAATCTTGTTTTACTAAGAACACCAAGAAAGGACAATGTATACTGTTTGGACACAGAACTTTTATCCAAATCAAGTACTTTAAGCTGTTTGATATCCAAAGCATCATCCAATGAGTCTGCTCTTTGGCATAGAAGGATGTGTCACATGAACTTCAAGTCCATGAATGTTTTAGTCAAAAAGAATCTGGTAAGAGGTTTACCACAAAAGGAGTTCATATGTGATGATTTGTGTAGCATGTCTTAAAGGCAAGCAACACAAAACTTCTCATAAGGCCAAAGAAGTAAATTCAATCTCATCTGCTCTTCATCTGATTCATATGGATCTATTTGGTCCAACATCTGTTTTGACTTTGAATAAAAGGGCCTACTGTTTAGTTATTGTTGATGATTTCACCAGATTTACTTGGGTTTACTTTCTTAGGTCTAAAGATAAAACTGCTGAGCTAGTTAAGTCATTTATTCTTAAGATAGAAAACCAATCCAAATCAAAAGTCAAGGTGATAAGATCAGACAATGGAATTGAGTTTAAAAATCATATTCTAAACAGTTTTTGTGAGTCCAAAGGTATTGCTAGGCAATATAGTGCACCAAGAACACCACAGTAAAATGGTGTAGCTGAAAGAAAGAACAGAACATTAATTGAGGTTGCGAGAACCATGTTAGCTGATTCAAAACTGCCAATGACCTTTTGGGCAGAAGCAGTCAACACAGCCTGTTATGTTCTAAATAGGGTTCAGATTGTTCAATCACAAGGGAAAACTCCATATGAGTTATTCCATAATAGAATACCCTTAATAGCCTTTTTCAAGTCATTTGGCTGTCCATGTACCATTCTTCACACTAAGACTCACTTAGGGAAGTTTGAAAGTAAGGCTGAAGAAGGTTTCTTTGTAGGATACTCATATCAAAGCAAAGCCTATAGAGTATATAACAGTGTGTCTAAAACAATTGAAGAAAGTGCCAATGTTGAATTTAATGAAAATACTGCAAATGTCAAAGGCACTGGTCCTGATTGGTTGTTTGATTTAGATTCACTAACAAATTCTCTGAGCTTTGTTGAGTATACTGTAGAGGCTGATGCACAAAGGATTGAAGCTGTCAACACAAATTCTCATGCTGTCAATGCAAATTCTCAAGCTGTTGGCACAAAGTTTCAAACTGCTACAGATCCAAACAATTGGGATGAGTATACACTTATACCACTTCTGTCCTGTGACCCTCCAGGGGTTCTGAATGCTCAACATGATTTAAATCCAGACACTGAAGTGCAACTCCCAAGTCCTGAGAGCACAGCTCCAACACAAAGGGAAACAGTCCCAGATTCAAGTCAAGCTGTTCCAGAAGCTGAACCATCCACTGGTCCTGATGGAGATGATACAAACCTTGGATCTTCTTTTCAGACAGAAAGAGAGCCTACACTCAGGGTTCACAAGTATCATCCTCTCAATCAAATACTGGGTGATCCACGTACACCTGTACAAACAAGGAAAATGGTTCACAATGAGACTGCTGCTGCTGAACAAGCAGTTCCTGAATTCAGTCTAGCTGCTTTTGAACATGCTTGTTTCATGTCTCAACTAGAACCTAAAAAGGCATCAGAAGCTTTGACAGATTCATCCTGGATTGAAGCAATGCAGTAAGAGCTTCTACAATTCAAGATTCAGAATGTATGGACACTTGTTGATCTCCCTAAAGGAAAGAGAGCCATTGGTAGAAGATGGATGTTCAGAAACAAGAAAGATGAGAGAGGGATAGTCATCAAGAACAAAGAAAGACTAGTAGCACAAGGGTACACTCAAGAGGAAGGCATAGATTATGATGATGTATTTGCCCTAGTGGCAAGAATTGAAGCCATCAGACTGTTTTTAGCTTATGCAAGCTTCAAAGGTTTTAAAGTGTATCAAATGGATGTGAAGTCTGCTTTTCTATATGGCACAATTGAAGAGGAGGTCTATGTGTGTCAGCCTCTTGGTTTTGAGGACTACAAGTATCCAGACAGAGTCTACAAGCTAGAAAAGGCTCTCTACGGACTCCATCAAGCCCCCAGAGCATGGTATGACACTCTGTCTTCATACCTTCTACATAATGGGTTCAAGAGAGGCACTCTGGACAAAACACTATTCACAAAGTCCATCAAAGCTGAGATTCTGCTTGTACAAATCTATGTTGATGATATCATCTTTGGATCAACAAATGATTGTCTGTGCAAAGAGTTTGAGGCATTAATGCACTAAAAGTTTCAAATGAGTTCAATGGGAGAACTCACTTTCTTTCTAGGATTGCAAGTCAAGCAGAATCCCACTGGTCTCTTCATAAGTCAATCAAAGTATGTTAAAGACATACTGGAAAAGTTTGGATATCAAGAAACCAAAGTTGCAAGTACTCCTATGGATCCTCACAAGCAGCTCCATACAGACAAAGATGGCATAGATGTGGACATTCATTTATACAGATCTCTTATAGGATCTCTTATGTATCTAACATGTTCTAGACTTGATATTATGTTTGCTGTTTGTGTGTGTGCTAGGTTTCAATGCTCTCCAAAGGACTCCTATTTGGTTGCTGTTAAGAGAATCTTTAGATACCTTAAAGGCCAACCACATTTAGGCCTCTGGTATCCTAAAGACTCTCCTCTTGAGTTAACAGCCTATTCTGACAGTGATTATGGGGGATGCAATATTGACAGAAAATCCACAACTGGTGGATGTCAATACTTGGGAACAAGATTGGTCTCTTGGCAGTGCAAAAGGCAAACAACTGTCTCCAAATCATCTACTGAAGCAGAATATGTAGCAGCTGCAAGTTGCTGCTCCCAAGTGATGTGGATTCAAAATCAACTGAGAGACTATGGTATGAATTTCCTATCCACTCCCATTTATATTGACAATTCAAGTGCAATTAGCATTGTACAAAATCCAGTGAAATTTCCCAAAACCAAGCATATAGAAATTAGATTTCATTTTATAAGGGATTGCAATGAGAAGGAATTAATCCAAGTTACCAAAATTCACACTGATGATCAGTTGGCTGATCTATTTACAAAACCATTTGATGTAGAAAGATTCACCTTCCTAGTATCAAATATTGGTATGGTTAATATGGATTAATTTGTTGTTCTGTGTACATATGCTTGATTAAGGGGGAGTCACTGTTTCATTAACAGTCGCCTAATTTTCAACTAACAGCTTGAGTATTTTCTCAAGCTGCTAGTTCATTTTCTCGGACTGTTAGTTGTTTCACTTGATCTGTCAAAGTGTGCAGGGTAATATGGTCATTTCCATAAGTGTGTGCGCGGGTTTAGATATTTTCAAAACCTTTAAAGGTTCCAGTTTCGTTCTATTGTAACTACCAGTTCCAAAATATCTTCTTGATTCTCTGAAACAATTCCCACGCACATCACTGAAACCCTAAAATCTCAGATTGATCTTCAATGGAGTTCGTCAAAGAACATAACTGTTTACCCTACTCTCTCAAACACGCTGATCTTGAACCGTTCCATGACATGATGGAATTCCTTCGAAGTTCCCATATCCATCATGCCCTCAATATCAATCCCACCATATACATCTCACATATTGAGCAGTTCTGGAACCATGCTTCTTTAAAAACCATCAATGGAGTCTCATCTCTGACATCCAAAATCGATGGAAATACCATCACAGTGACTGAGGAATCCATTAGACAACATCTGCATCTTCAAGATGCCTCATGTATAACAGACCTATCCCTTAATGCTTTACATTCTGGTCTTTATAATATTGGATATATGGGACCTGCTGATTCTTTTACTTTCTTTAAAGCACACTTTTCAGCTAAATGGAAATATCTTGTGCACATCATTCAGCAGTGTATTAGCCCTAAAAGAACTGGTTGGTCAGAATTTTCATCAAACATTGCCACTGCCTTAGTGTGCTTTTCAACAGGCCAACAGTTCAATTTTTCAAATATGATTTTCCAGGGGATGTTAAGGCATCATTCCCTAAAGAATGGAAAATTTTTGATGTATCCTAGATTTTTAGCAGAAATAATTGCAAAAACTTGCACAAATTTTCATATACATAAGAGGATACATATTTCCCATAGGCACTCACTATCTTCTATCAAAAGGCTTCTAAAGCCAAGTGCCAATTTTTTGAGTGTAGATGTCCCATTGTCTTCTGCAATGATGGGCATCATTCCAAGAAACAGAGGAGAGGGTCCTGAGCAGGCTCAGCCAGACATTACTGCTTCACCCCCAGGACCCCATCCCACTCCTCAAGATACACAAATGCCTTCTGTTCCTGTTGCTCAGCCCACATGCCCACTCAAACTGTACAAAAGGAAAAGAGGACCAGGAGCTCCTTCCTCCTCAGTCCTCATACAAGAGCCAAATAACCCTGTGCAGGAGGACACTTCTGCACAGAATACCCAAAGGGCACCAATTGAGGACACTCCCAACCTCATTCAGGAGGTGGACATCTCACCAGAGATTGTCCATATGGGTTCTGTGGCTGACACTATTGTTGCTTCTGCACAAGAGGCACAAGACAGTGCCAACATCATTAAGACCACGCCCATGGCAACAGAAGGTGTTCAAGCACCATCTGGAAGTCCCCAGTACCAAAAACAGAGGGGCCCAGAGGTTTCTACTTCTAGTATTCATGCTAGTGATAGATCACAAGCACCACCTTCGTTTGCTGATCTTGAGGCTAGTCTGCAACTCATGTTATTAACGGATCCTAAGCTGCAACCTGTTGTAGCAATGTTGGAATATCATCAGTCCATCATTGCTGCACAGGGGGCACAAATAATTGCACTCAGGCAGGCAGAAGCGGCTCAAAATCAAAGAATGGATTATCTCCATAAAGGGTTTACCCTCTATGGGAATAAGATCATTAAATTAGAGCAGATGATTCGAACCAAACCAATGCTTCCAAAAAGAGGGGAGAATCAATGCTTCCAAAAAGGGGGAGAATCAGGTGATCCCTAAATCAGTCCAAGCAGCTCCAACAGAATCAGTCCAAGCAGCTCCAACAGTTCAAGAATCTAGGCTAACAGTCCCAACAGCTTCTCAAGCTGTTAGCCTAGAAACTCAAGCTGCTTCTACAAAAGCAACTGGAGTTGTTATAAGAGAAGAAATTCAAGCTCCCATCAGTTCAGTCCAAGCTACATCTTCTGCTATAAAAGATAAGGGCAAGGGTATTCTTATTGAGTCTCCAAAGCATAAATTTTCTACCAAAGAAGCCCAGATTGCCTTTGATGCTGAGATTGCCAGAAAGTTAGCAGAAGAACAAGATCAGGATTTAGACCAGCAAACCCATGCCCCAATGCAAGATGATGAAACCTTAGGAGACTACCTAAGAGGGTTTGTGGTCAAGCAAGGTGAAAGGAAAAGGAAGATGCCAACAGGGCACTCAAAGGCTGAGCATAGAAGATTTCTGATTAATTTTGTCTTTGCAGCTGGTATCCCAAAGAAGATGGCTTAGTCCATGAGCACAGAAAGGCTGCAAGATATTCATGACAAGGAAATGGAAAAACGTAAGGTAGCCAAAGTCTCCCAAGAAGTCCAAAGATCAAAAGATTCAGTTCAAGCTGCTGCCAGTGATCCTGCTCCTTCTGTTCAAGTTGTTGCTCCTATTCCTCAACCAGAGTCAATCTCACAAGCAAAGCTTGATCAGGTCAAAAGGGTGCTGTTTGAGCATCAGCTGCAACAAGTGATGGAGATAGAGAAGTCCCTTGACCAGCATGATTTTTTAAACCTCTTATTACTTACTGGTATGCTAAGCCAATGGATAACATTGACTTAAAATATCATTTTGTAGTAAGAAGAGAAACTGGTCCTGAGGAAGAGTATAAAAGCATAATGCATATGGCTCAAGGGATGACAAGAGATGAGCTCACAAGGATGTATCATGTTGGGACTGCCACTCAAGTCAGATCTTCCCTCCCACAAGTAAAACAAGTTATTAAAGATTTACAGAGCATTTTTGATCCGGAGTCAATAAGGAAGGATATAGAAGATGCCAAGGAGATGAAAGTTGTTCAAGTTGATCTGTTTGTCAAATCAAAGACTTACAGAATCAGGTTTGCAAATGGATCCTGCATATTCTTCAATTTTGAATTCTTTGATCTTCCAAAGGCTATGCTACTTCAAATGAGGTTAGTAAGAATATATTGTGATAGAGAAGATTTGAAGAGATAATTTTTGAAGGCTGTCAATCAGAAACTTGCACAGTTGTAAGTTTTTGAAAGCCTTGGTTTGTAAATAACAGTTTACTTATTTTATTTCCTTATTTGTATAGAACTTAAAGTCTTGTGTAAAGAATTTAAGTTTGGGGGAGATTGTTGGGAAATATTCTAAGTAGTTCAAACTGTTAGTTAGACTTCTCAGACTGTTAGTAGAATTTCTATGTAAGTACAAAGTTCATGCTGTTAGTTGAAGAAACTCGAGCTGCTAGTGTAAAAGTTCATGCTGCTAGAGTAATTTTACTCAAGCTGCCCTGCTCAAGCTGCTAAGAGATTCAAGCTGCTCAACGGTTTCATAAACAGAAAGTGTTGATATTCAGGAAAAGATATCTACACGAAGATTCCAGCATATCTACTATCAGAGAAGTCAGAGTCCTTCAAGGAAACAAATCAGAAAGCATTATAAATACATAGAATAGGTTTTTCTATTGTATTAGAAGTTTTTGCATATTCAAGTTTGTAATTGCTTTTTGTTTAAGTTTTCATAAGCCTCTAAGGTTGTAAAACCCTAAGAACAATTTGTGTTCTTCGTCTAATCAAACAGATTAGAGGTGATTGTAATCATTCTGATTCAGCAATACAAGCAATTTTGTTTATTTCTTATGTTTATTTGTTATGAATTATGAAAGCTTTTATCAAAATAATTAAGTGTTATTCCGCAAACTTCTTAAATAGACTTTGATTTAATACAAGATTATTGGTTTACAATCTGATTAATTCAAATCAGTTAGTCTTAGGTAGTTAAGTTCAGATCCTGACAAGGGGTGTCTTTAAACTAGATAAATGCTAATTATTGTTATTCTGAATTTAAGGTTATCACAGATATTATTATAAAACTTCGAACAAATCTAAAACTTTTGAATAAATCTAGAAATAAAATAAGAAAAGATGAATATGAAAGAGCAAGAGAGAACTGAAGGACATTTTTGGTCCTTGTGGTCTGATGGTTTACCCGGATTCAGTCTCTTAACCTTAATAATATCAAATTTCATCCCTATTTTGCTAATTTTGTCCACTTTTAGACCCTCCTCCGTTAAACTTAATGACACAACCGTTAAATTTGTAAGAATGACATTTTTACCCCTTTCATTGTGACGCTTTTAGTCCCTATGGTTTTGTTATTTACCCATTTATAGTCCAACATTTATTTTATTTTTATTTTATTTTTATAATTATATTATTTATAGACATACTTAATTAATTATAAACACACTTATTTTATTTATAAATATACTTATGCTTTAATATTTTATTTACATTTACTATTGTTCGTATTTTATTTAAAAATTTAACTTTTATTTTAATTAAATTATATATTTTCTTTACTAATTTATATAAAGTTCTTCTTCTTAATTAATTTTAATTTTTATAATATTATTGTTGACATTTATACCTGTAATTTTGTTAGTTGTGTTTATATAAATATAATATCGTCGATATTTATCCTCTTCAAAGTCAGTAGTTCTTCAAGTATCTTCCAACCTAATCAATTATCGACACATAAACTATATATATATATATATATATATATATATATATATATATATATATATATATATATATATATATATATATATATATATATATATATATATCTTCAAGTAACTTCCAATGTCATTATTTCTTGAAGTATATTATATATATATATATATATATATATATATATATATATATATATATATATATATATATATAGGGGAGGGTTCTTCTAAGAACCATATAAAATGTGGGAACCTAAGAACCTTTTATGGCCATTGGATAAATGATAATCAATGGTTGATATATTGAATGACAATTTTGTAATTATTTTGAACTTTGATAGTTGAGAATGTTGAAAATGTGTGAAAATGGTATTTTTGGAAGAAAAAAATCTGCTTTTTCTCTTTCTCTCTCTTACTTTTTTTTTATTTTCATTTTATTTTTCTTTCATTATAATTGATTTTTAAAGTAAAAAAAACGTTTTATATAAAAAAAATTATTTTTTCTATATAGAAAATTATTTAATTGCTAAAAAAACGTATTTTATATAGAAATATTATATGTCTATATAGAATATTTTTTTTCTATATAGAATATGTTAACGAACATATTCTATGTACAATCTACGAGAATGTCATGCATTCTACGTAGAATGACATTCAATCTACGTAGAATGTCGTGTAGAATGTCAAATATCAAATATTCTACGTAGATTACCTGATAAAATATATCAAAAACACATTGAAACAAAAAAAAAAGATTTCATTTAGACATTTTATCAAACACTTGGTATGCAACTGATATAAAATATACCAAAAAGACATTGAATAGTAATGTTAATCTACATAAAAAGATATAAAAATGTATAAAAACCATAAAATATGTGAAATATATAAGAAACATAACATTCTACATAGATTATGTGTGATTTTTTACAAGTAGTCTTGTATTATATTCTATGTAGATTATGATGTAATCTACGTAGATTGTCATGTAATCAACATAGATTATCATGTAAAACATCTAATAACTATTACATTCATTATAGATATAATATCTTACAAATAATTTTAATTATAAAATATGGAAAATGAATCTGTCCGATGTACGTAGATTGTACATAGAATATGTTTGTCGATACTCTACATAGAATGTCACTCAATCTACATAGAATGACATTCAATCTACGTAGAATGACATTCAATCGACGTAGAATGACATGCAATCTACGTAGAATGACTTCCAATCTATGTAGAATGCCGTGTAAAATGTCAAAATTCTACATAGATTACATGATAAAATATATCAAAAATACATTGAAACAAAAAAAAAAGAAGATTTCATTTAGACATTTTATCAAACACTTGGTATGCAACTGATATAAAATATACCAAAAATACATAGAATAAAACTGTTAATCTACGTAGAATAACATGCAATCTACGTAGAATGACATTCAATCTAAGTAGAATGACATGTAATCTACGTAGAATGACATGCAATCTACGTAGAGTATCGAAGAACATATTCTATGTACAATCTACGTAGAATGTCATGCAATCTATGTAGAATGACATTCAATATACGTAGAAGGACATGCAATCTACGTAGAATGTCATGCAATCTATGTAGAATGTCATGTAGAATGTCAAGTATCATATATTCTACGTAGATTAAATGATAAAATATACCAAAAACACATTGAAACAAAAAAAATAAGATTTCATTTAGACATTTTATCGAACACTTGGTATGCAACTGATATATAATATACCAAAAACACAATGAATAGTAATGGTAATCTACAAAAAAGATATAGATTTGTATAATAAACATAAAAATATATGAAATATATAAGAAACATAACATTCTACATAGATTATGAATAGTAATGTTAATCTACACAAAAAGATATAGAATTATATAACATTCTATATAGACATATAATATTTCTATATAGAATACATTAATTTTTTAGCTATTAAATAATTTTTTATATAGAAATTTTTTTTTTTTTTATAAAAAACGTTTTTTTTAATATTAAAATCAGTTCTAATGAAAGAAAATTATAATGAAAATGAAAAAAAAAAGTAAGAGAGAGAAAGTGAAAAAGAGATGCATATAATAAAAAAGGTGGAGAGAGAAAGATAATATTTTTTATTCCAAAAATACCATTTTGATCCAAGGGCTCTAAAAGGTTCCTAGGTTCTCACAATCTTTAAGGTTTTTAAAAGAACCTCTCCCTATATATATATATATATATATATATATATATATATATATATATATATATATAGGGTTGGGATCATTGCAGAACCTTAATTTAGTGCAGAACCATAGAACCAATCTAAACCATTAGATTATAATATAACACTAGGGATAAGATGGTAATTATACAATTAACATTGAATTAATAGCAGCCTACCAAGTTTGACTGTCCACTTTGAATTTTTTTTTTACTCTTTTAATATATAATGGACATGCAGTGTTGCATCGACGTTAAATATACGATATCAAAGTGTTCATTCGACATCGAATGGTCGTATGGGTAAAAAAAATTTACGAAAAATAAACACATAAATTTTTTTTCAAAAAAATATATTCATGACGTTCTCGTTAAATCCACCAACTTTGACTACTAAGTTTGACTATTATTTATCTCTGTTAATAATGAACGTATATGCAGTGTTGCATCGACGTTAAATATACGGTATCAAAGTGTTCATTCGATATCGAATGATCTCATGATCTCACCATGATATATTGCATCGTGGTCTGGGTAAAAAATTTTTACAAAAAATAAAAAAGTATATATCATAACCGTTCTCGTTAAATCCACCAACTTTGACTACTAATTGTGACTATTATTTTGGCTCTGTTATTAATGAACGTATATGCAATGTTGCATTGACGTTAAATATACGATATCAAAGTGTTCATTCGATATCGAATGATCTCATGATCTCACCATGATATATTGCATCGTGGTCTGGGTAAAATTTTTTTTACGAAAAATAAAAAATATATATCATAACCGTTCTCGTTAAATCCACCAACTTTGACTACTAATTGTGACTATTATTTTAGCTCTGTTAATAATGAGCGTATATGCGGTGTTGCATTGACGTTAAATATACGATATCAAAGTGTTCATTCGATATCGAATGATCTCATTATCTCACCATGATATATTGCATCGTGGTCTGGGTAATTATTTTTTTTACGAAAAATAAACACGTAAAATTTTTTCGAAAAAAATATATCATGACCGGTCTCGTTTTAAAGAGTATAAAATTCTCGTTTTTATGGTATAATTTTTTTGATTTAAAAATTAATAATATTAATGTTATTTTAATTTAAAGAAAAAAAAATATTTATTTTGCTAATGTCAAACTTTTTGCTATTTCCAATCTTTTCCTTTTTTACCCCTCCAAGAATTAAAATATCACTATTACCAATCTTTTTTTCACTAATTCCAAACTTAACTCTTTTAATCAAGACCATTAGATTATTCTAATCTATGGACGATATTGGTTCTACAGTTCTACACTAAATTTAGGTTCTGCAATGATCCCATCTATATATATATATATATATATATATATATATATATATATATATATATATATATATATATCAACCTTTAATTTATGTGTATTAAATTATATACATTTATATTCAAGACATATTCACATAAACATTGGATGATACTTGAAGATATATATCTATGGATAAATTTATTTACACATAAATTATATACGTGTGTGTGTGTATATCCAAGACATAAATTATATAATATACACATTAACATTATGTGTATTAAATTATGTACACATAAATTTATGTGTAATAAATTATATACACATAGATTAGACACACACACACACACACACACAGATATATATATCCAAGACATATTTACATATGTATATAATTTATGTGTCGATTATTGATTAGGTTGTAAGATACTTGAAGAAATAGGAACATTGGAGAGAAAAAAATATCGACGATATTATATTTACATAAACACAACTAACAAAATTACATATATAAATGTTAACAATAGTATTATAAAAATTAAAATTAATAAAGAATATGAATTTTAAATAACTTAGTAAAGAAAATATATAATTATAATTAAAATAAAAGTTAAATTTTAAATAAAATACGAACAATAGTAAATGTAAATAAAATATTAAAACATAAGTATATTTATAAATAAAATAAGTGTGTTTATAATGAATTAAGTATATCTATAAATAATATAATTATATTTAATAAAATAAAATAAAATAAATGTTGGACTATAAATGGAAAAATAATAAAACGATAGGAACTAAAAGCATCACAATGAAATGGATAAATATGTCATTCTTACAAATTTAACGGTTGTGTCGTTAAGTTTAACAGATGATCGACTATAAGTGGACATAATTAGCAAAATAGGGATGAAATTTGACCTTATTAAGGTTAATAAACTGAATCCGGGTAAACCATCAAACCACAAGGACCAAAAATGTCCTTTACTCAAAAAAGTAAGAAGATAAAGAAAACGTTTGAGAAAGAAATGAAAGAAATCTTGAAAATGAAAATGATTAAAAAATAGTATTGGAAGTGATGGATGAGAGAGAAACTTACAAATACCATTTTTACTCTTACCTTTTTTTAAATCTTTCAAGTTTTGGACAAAAAATGACATTTTATTATAAAAAGAGATAATTACTAAAATAGTCACGTATCACACTCCTTTATCACTTTTTTAGCCATTAAATTTTCATTTTACCAAAATAACCACACTTTACGTTACCACATTTACGTGATAGCCACCATTTACGTGATATGTGTTAATTCAATCTTTCAGCAATTCATTCAACATTTAATAACAAAACTATGAACAATAATAATCAACACATAATATTGAATGATTGAATAAATGAGAAAACATTACAATGATATTCATTAAACTTTCTTGTTCAATACTCCTCTATTCCTTCTGCTTGTATATCTGTATGTGTGATTGTATCTATCAACCGTATATGCACATGCACAGTACCACACACATTCTATTTACACTTAATACACAAGTATTAAGTATTTACATAAACGACCCTAAACTATTTCTTATATACAATTAGATCACTGTATAAACAGTATAATTGTTTCATCTCTATTTAATATTTATACCTAACAATCTCCCCCTTAGAGATGAAAGCAATTATTACAATTACAATGTAAAGCCGGGATCTATTTTCTTTTCTCTTTTCTTCAGATTCTTCAAACTTTGAATCTTCAAACTCTGAACATTTAATAATATTGATTTCTCCTCTATAAATGTTCCCAACAATCTTCCCCTTAGAGATGAAATCAAATCTTTCATTAAAGTTCATTTCAGGTCTTGATTCTTTTCTTGAATCTTTTTCTTTTCTTCAATCTCTGAATCTTCTCTTATCTTCTCTTTAAACACACTCTCCCTTGAATCATGAACAACCTTTTGAATTTCTTCCTTTATCAACTGTCTTTGAAATGTTGTTGTAATTGTCTTCAGTTGTCTTCAATCTACTCAAACGCTGTCTCTGAAATTCAACTTTTCTTTTCTTTTCTCCCCCTCATGATGATCATAAGAATTATGAACATCATGCAAAGTCTTCAGAGACATAGTTGCACTGAAATTTACAGTAGATGAATACAACAACAATTACAACTCAGTAAATATTACAAATTGATTTTCTCCGCCTCACACTGATATCTCTCCCTTTATAATAAACAAAACTTATCTCACTCCCCCTCAAATGAGTAGAAATTTCTTTACATAACAAAGTCAAAGCTTTTCAACTTGACTAGAGAAAAATGAAATAAATTCATTTGTGAAATACCGAGTCCAGGTCCACATAGGATTCATGTTTGCACAAAGACGTAATCTATGTGACCTACGTTCAGCGCTGACATGATTTTAACACTGGTAGGATTTCCAAATAGTCATTGTGAAATCCTTTATCATGAAAGAATCACTCTTATTTGTTTCGGCTTAGTCACTTTGGACTAGCAGTTTATAGTCACGCAGACTGTTAGACTCGATGTGTCCTAAAAGTGTATATAATAAGCTCTAGACACAATGTGCATCAATTGAAGTCGGAGACCGGAGCAAATGTCTTCCTTGTTTCAATATCAATAATATCCAAAAGATATATTGATAGAAATGAGCAATATCTCCGTGATTATTGAAACATAAATCTTTTGAGAGATAACTGAGTAGTTGGTGGGGTTTATTGCATGCGTCATTGGGTCCATGACATCTTTTTCAATATCAAGTCGCATAGGGCTTGATATATTATGTGGTTTACCCAGCAGACACATTGTAGGTAGAATTTTCTTTTCTTTAAATCCTTTCTCAACTCTCAGCTCTCAGCATTTTTCAACTAAGCTCCCTCCGGCTCACTTTTCAGAACTAAATTCAGTCAACTTTATAGTGAAAGCATGAACTGATGCACCACCATCTCCTTTCAAAATACCCCTCTCACTTACATTTTACCTCTGCTCGACCCTGTCAGTATCCCGTGATAACTGACACTTCTCAAGTAATAGACCTAAAGAACCCTCACCCACACAAACTATAGATGGTTTGCTCCTTGGGTAGGTGTTCCGGTTCTGGTTAGACCATAGAAGCGATATTTATGTCTATCACACATTTTGGTGCATAATCAAAGTCACCAGAAATATTTTCAGCTTTGAAGCTCATGGGATATCATGAAAGTCAGTCAGATGATCTAGGAGATGATATTCATAATGAAAATGGAATGATGATTTGGAGATATCAGAATGAAATGAAAAATCTAATATATGGTTTGAAATGAATCAGAGTTTCATGGAAGAATTAGCTCACGGAGAATATGGGAGAATGTTTTGAACGAGAGAATATTAAAGAAAATCTCAGAAGCAATGAGATTTTGAACATCAAAGAGATTAGATCAATTAATGTCAATGAGAGATTCAGAGAATCAGAAGATTATGAAAATATTTTACTTTTCAGCTCAAAAATATTTTATGTGCGCATAAGGTTTGTTCTTGAAAATTACACATAGTTTAAAATGTCTTCGTCAAAGTTCGTCTGAAACTCCCCTTGGAAATAAGCACAAACAGTTAGTCAACTCATGGAAAGTAAAACAGGAGCAAAAAATTTATGAAAAATAAAACTCCTTCTTTGTCAATATCAGCTTCGGAGTTGAATTCAGGGCAGGAATTCCAGAATGGTTCGTCGTTCAGAATCGGGTTTCAGTTTGGATTAACTAAAAGCCATTTGAAGGGATTCTACTTGAAAATAAGTAGATACCATTTCTTTGAAGTGCGGGTTCCAGTCTGTAATGATTTGGAAGCCATTCGAGAACTTAAGACCGGGTTCTGAACAGAGATGTACAGAAACCTTTTGGCTTTGAGAAGCGGGGCTTGATCTGATGTAATCAAGAACCATGTGCAATGAAGGCCAGATCCTATTCTGAAATGAGTAGGAACCTTTACAAACTGAAGACTGGGTCTTCATCAGAAGTAATCAAGAGCCTGAAATCTGCAAAAAAATCAAGATGTCTTTGGTATCCAAACAGATTTGGATTCAGACTTGTTAGCACTTTTGGGTACCCATTTCAAAACGGGTCTTGGTACCCACTTGTACTTGGGTTTAGGTACCCACTTGTACTTGGATTTAGGTACCCACTGCAAGTTATAACTATCAGCTTCTCTCTCAAAAGCAGAAAACTAATTTCTTTGAGTATGAGAAAATTGAATATCTGAAATTCTAAAGAAACTATTTGAATGATCAGACTTTTGCGAACTCTTCTTTTTGAAAAACTGTCCGGTTCTTGCCTGTTTCTAATAATACTTGGTATTTTTCTGTGAAAATGTATTCTGATTAGAATGACCAGTATTTTCAGAAACTTTAGGAAAATTTGAATTCGAATATTCACCGGTATAAATCTTGACCGGACTTTGTTCAACAATTTTATCTTTGCCTCTGTGTATCTTTAACAGATACTTAAGTTTAAAATCTGAAGAAGAATCAAATTTAGAAAATTCAGTTGTATTCTTTTCACTTTCTGTAGATAAATCAGATTGATCAACTTTAGATTTTGAACAAACTGAAAGATCTTTAACCTCTGATTCTTTTGAAGAAGGAAATTCATTAAATTGTTTAGAAAGTATCTGATCTTCTAATCATTTGATAATGACCAAATAAGAATTTCTGTCATTATCAAATGATTGGAAATCAGTTTTAAAAGATTGTTCTTTTATTAAAAACATCTTTCTTTCATCTTCAAACAACTTAGATTTTGTTTTAAAATATTGTTCTTTCAGTAAGAACTCATGTCTTTCCTTCTCAAGAGAATATTTAGTTAAATACAAATTTTTTTCAAGAGCAAAAAATTCTTCCGATTTGTTTAAAATACAATTTTGATCAGTATGATTTGTCTTGGAAAGTAATTCTTCAAGATCTTTACATTCTTGTAAAGATCAGATCTTTCAGGCAAAAGATATATCAGTTGAGTTTCATTTTGAAAATTTGCTCGTTTCGAATCGTCAAGTTCTTTTGATAATTCAAATATTTTCAATTTAAGAGCAGTACTCTCAGAATTTTGTTTGACTTTTAAGCTCTGAATTTCTTCTTTCAGTATTGATACATCACATAAAGCAAGAGCGTTATCAGTATTTAACTGATCAAGAATGTCATAATTGTTCTTACGAATCTTTTCAGATTCAGTAAGTTTTTCAATTAGCTCAGATTTTGAAAAATATTCATATGTCATTTTGAATTGCTTGAAATTGAATCTTCCAAGATCTTTTATGGAAAATTGACGAGTGATATCTGATGAAACTCTATGAACACTGAAAGATGAATTTGTGAATGATGACTTGTTGAAAAACAACTCAGAATTTGATTTTTTGACGTAGAAATTTCAGCTTTTCTGTAGAAAATTGCCTGTAACTTTCTTCTAGAGTGGAATTGGGCCTCGAAAATCAACAGAAAAATTTAGATCTCGGTTCAAGCTTCGATTTGACGTATGGTAGGCATTCTAACGATGTTCCAGTCAAAAGTTATGATCAATTTAAGCATCAAATGTCAAATAGTCAAAACTCGAATGATATGGGATGAAACTCGAATGTATAAGAATCAAACTCGATTGATGAAGGCTCAAACTCGAATTAAGAATCACCGAACTCGAATGAAGAAGTATAAAACTCGAATGATTGAGTATGAAACTCGATTGAAGCTTATTGAAACTCGAATGAAGAATGATTCAACTCGAATGTAAAGTGAATGAAACTCAAATGAACTTCTAGTCCAACTTGAATGATTAAGCATGAAACTGCATCAAATAAGCATAAAACTCGATCAAATAAGCATGAAACTCGATCAATAAAACATGAACTCGATCAAATAAGCATAAAACTCGATCAAATTAGCATGAAACTCGGTCAATAAAGCATGAAACTCGATCAAAGCTTGTATAAAACTCGGTCACTTCTTTGTAAAACTCGAATAACACTATGAATTCAGTGTTGCCCGAGATTGATCAGAAACTGATAAAAACACAAGCTCAAAGCTTGTACTTTAAGTGACCACTTTTAATCATTACATTTTTGTGGAGAATGAGCATATTATTAAAACTGGTCACGTAAAGTACAAGCATTTACGTTACCAAACACCTTTTGTGACGTAATGCATTAAAATAAGAATAAAAAGTACATATCACGTAAATGGTGGCTATCACGTAATTGTGGTGATGTAGAGTGTGGCTATTTTGGTAAAATGAAAATTTAATGTCTAAAAAGTGATAGAGGGGTGTGATATGTGGCTATTTTACCAATTAACCCTTATAAAAATGTCATTTCTGTAATCACCATTGATTTAGATAATCTAATGGTTAAATTGAGATTTACAATGATTCTCTCTCACACACATATATTTGTGTTTAAAGAATGAAATACTAACTCCAAAGTCAAATACCGATTTTTTTTTTCCTTTCTGTTTGACTCATTAAATGAAATTTAAAGTTTACTTATTGGTTGATATATGAAATGAGGGTTAAATATATAAATTAATTATAAAATGTCAAAGGATTTAAGGGTCTGTTTGTTTTTTTTGCTCTTTTAACCTCTTTTGTCTAATTCGGTCAGACAGAAACCGTTTGTTTTTCTTTATGTATGACTGTCCTCTGATAAAAAAATTTGAAAAATGAATTTCTCTAACTCTGTTGTATGATGCGCACCCATCCCTAATCCTCACGGTTATCGGTTACAGCTCCAGTCATCTTCTTCCCTCATTCTCTCTCGGTTCCGTATCTCCTGTGCTTTCAGTCCGCCTCTGCTCTCAGTCCTCTTGCCACTATTGCTGCACCACCGTATCCCCCCGCCACTGCTGCAGTAAACTGCCGCCTGCTCTCAGTCCTCTTGCCACTGCTGTTGCACCACCGTATCCCCGCCACTGTTGCAGTAAATCGCCGCCGCCACCCCTTCAACAACACAGGTTTGTTTTTTTTTTCCACTTAATTCGATTGCAATGTTTTTGTTATAGACTGACTTTTGCCTTTTGCGAAACTTAGAGATTTTGAACAACTGTGACAAGCATGGTGCTTACTTTTGCCTTCACATTTCCAAAATTTATCAAAAATCCTTACTCCACTTTAGCCTGGCATTATCAAAATGATGGTTGATTTGAGATAAACCAATTAACAGGGTTAGAATATTTTGAACAACTGTGACAACCGAGTCAGATGAATATGCAATGTGGAGAAATATTTATCTTTAGTCCTAAAATCGGAAAAGGTTACGAGTTTGGTTTCTTCCAAATCCGAAAAATTGAAAATACTTATCTTTAGTCCAATAAAATTGAAAAAAGCTGCTACACGATGGATTCTCTTCCAAATCCAAACACAACTTTATACCTTCTATTTTTTTAAACTCATTTCAGCATCAATCTTTCTATTTTTCAGCAGCCGAAATAGAGGGATAATAACAATTTGTGTGATTGTTCAAGTCATAAAAATGAAATGTGTGTGATTGTTGCTTCAAGTCTAGATTTGTTCACTTCAAGTCATAATTGTGTGTGATTATTGCTGGAAATGAAAGCAGCCATAACAGAATGTATGTGTGTAATCAGAATGTATGTGTCTGTAATCACAAAACTTGTGTAGCAGTATGTAATCAGAATGTATGTGTGTCTCACACCCCTAAGGCCATATGCCATGTTGTTTTGGCACAGCCCTGATTTGGTGGTTTATAACAGCCACCATACCCATTAATAATATGTTATTAAAGTCTTAAAAGACTTGGCCAATGGCCAAAACTCCTAGCCGAGGGATTGAGAGGCTTTTGACCAAAGGCCAAGTCGGTTCAAGCTTCGATTTGACGTATGGTAGGCCTTCTAACGATGTTCCAGTCAAAAGTTCTGGTTCTGGTCAATTTAAGCAGCAAAGGTTAAACAGCAAAACTCAAATTATATGTGATGAAACTCGAATGTATAAGAGTCAAACTCGATTGATGAAGGCTCAAAATCGAATAAAGACTCACCAAACTCGAATAAAAAATCACCAAACTCGAACGAAGAAGTTTAAAACTCGAATGATTGAGTATGAAACTCGATTGAAGCTTATTGAAACTCGAATGAAGAATGATTCAACTCGAATGTAAAGTGAATGAAACTCGAATGAACTTGTAGTCCATCTTGAATGATCAAGCATGAAACTTGTTCAAATAAGCATAAAACTTGATCAAATAACCATTAAACTCGATCAATAAAACATGAAACTCGATAAAATAAGCATAAAACTCGATCAAATAAGCATGAAACTCGGTCAATAGAGCATGAAACTCGATCAAAGCATGTACAAAACTCGGTCACTTCTTTGTAAAACTCGAATAACACTATGAATTCAGTGTTGCCCGAGTTTGTACTTTACGTGACCACTTATAATCATTACATTCTTATGGAAATTAGCATATTTTTAAAAAGTGGTCATGTAAATTACAAGTAATTTAAAGTTACCAAACACCTTTTGTAACGTAATGCATTAAAATATAAATAAAAATTACATATCACGTAAATAGTGGCTATCACGTAGATGTGGTAACGTAAAGTGTAGATGTGGTAACGTAAACTGTGGCTATTTTGGTAAAATGAAAATTTATTGGCTAAAAAGTGATAAAGGGGTGTGATATATGGCTATTTTAGTAATTAACCCATATAAAAATGTCACTTCTGCAATCACCATTGATTTAGATAATCTAATGGTTAAATATTGAGATTTACAATGATTCTCTATTACACACATATATTTGTGTTTAAAGAATTAAATACTAACTCCAAAGTCATATACCAATTTTTTTTTTCCTTTCTGTTTGACTCATTAAATGAAATTTAAAGTTTACTTATTGATTAATAAGTGAAATGAGAGTCAAAAATATAAATTAATTATAATATGTCAAAGGATCTAAGGGTCTGTTTGTTTTTTGCTCTTTTAACATCTTTTGTCTAATTCGGTCAGACAGAAACCGTTTGTTATTCCTTTTGTATGACCGTCCTCTGATAAAAAAATTTGAAAAAGTATTTTCTCTAACTTTGTTGTCTGATGCACACCTAACCCTAATCCTCACGGTTATCGGTTACGGCTCCATTCATCTTCTTCCCTCATCCTCTCACGGTTCCGTATCTCTTTTGCTCTCAGTCCGCCTCTGCTCTCAGTCCTCTTTCCACTGCTGCTGCACCACCGTATCCCCCCGCCACTGCTGCAGTAAACCGCCGCCTGCGCTCGGTCCTCTTGCCACTGCTGTTGCACCACCGTATCTCCGCCACTATTGCAGTAAATTGCCGCCGCCGCCCCTTCAACAACACAGGTTTTTTCCCCCTAATTCGATTGCAATGTTCTTGTTATAGACTGGCTTTTGCCTTTTGCGAAAGTGAGAGATTTTGAACAACTGTGACAAGCATGGTGCTTACTTTTGCCTTTACATTTCCAAAATTTAACAAAAATCCTTTCTCCACTTTTTCCTGTCATTATCAAAATGATGGTTGATTTGGGATAAACCAATTAACAGGGTTAGAATATTTTGAACAACTGTGACAACCGAGTCAGATGAATATGCAATGTGGAAAAATATTTATCTTTAGTCCTAAAATTGAAAAAGGTTACGAGTTTGGTTTCTTCCAAATCCATAAAATTGACAATATTCATCTTTAGTCCTATAAAATTGAAAAAACCTGCTACACGATGGATTCTCTTCCAAATCCAAACACAACTTTATACCTTCTGTTTTTTTAAACTCATTTCAGCATCAATCTTTCTGTTTTTCAGCAGCCAAAACAGAGGGATAAATAACAATTTGTGTGATTGTTCAAGTCATAAAAATGAACTGTGTGTGATTGTTGCTTCAAGTCTAGATTTGTTCACTTCAAGTCATAATTGTGTGTGATTATTGCTAGAAATGACAGCAGCCATAACAGATTGTATGTGTGTAATCAGAATGTATGTGTCTGTAATCACAAAACCAGTGCAGCAGTATGTAATCAGAATGTATGTGTGTCTCACACCCCTAAGGTCATATGCCATGTTGTTTTGGCACAACCCCGATTTGGTGGTTTATAACAGCCACCATACCCATTAATAATATGTTCTTAAAGTCTTAAAAGCCTTTGCCAAAGGCCAAAACGCCTAGCCGAGGATTGAGAGGCTTTTGACCAAAGGCCAAGTCGGTTCAAGCTTCGATTTTATGTATGGTAGGCCTTCTAACGATGTTCCAGTCAAAAGTTATGGTCAATTTAAGCAGCAAAGGTCAAATAGACAAAACTCGAATGATATGGGATGAAACTCGAATGTATAAGAATCAAACTCGATTGATGAAGGCTCAAACTCGAATAAAGAATCACCAAACTCGAATGAAGAAGTATAAAATTCGAATGATTGAGTATGAAACTCGATTGAAGTTTATTGAAACTCGAATGAAGAATGATTCAACTCGAATAAAATTGTAGTCCAACTTGAATGATTAAGCATGAAACTCGATCAAATAAGCATAAAACTCGATCAAATAAGCATGAAACTCGATCAAATAAGCTTGAAACTCGATTAAATAAGCATTAAACTCGATCAAATAAGCACGAAACTCGGTCAATAAAGCATGAAACTCGATCAAAGCATGTTAAAAACTCGGTCACTTCTTTGTAAAACTCGAATAACACTATGAATTCAGTGTTCCCCGAGTTTGATCAGAAACTGATAAAAACACAAGTTCAAAGCTGGTACTTTACGTGACCACTTTTAATCATTACATTTTTATGGGGAATGAGCATATTTTTAAAAGTGGTCACGTAAAGTACAAGCATTTACGTTACCAAACACCTTTTGTAACATAATGCATTAAAATATGAACAAAAAGTACATATCACGTAAATGGTGGTTATCACGTAAATGTGGTAACATAAAGTGTTGCTATTTTGGTAAAATAAAAATTTAATGGCTAAAAAGTGATAAAGGGGTGTGATATCTGGCTATTTTAGTAATTAACTCTTATAAAAATGTCACGTATGCAATCACCGTTGATTTAGATAATCTAATGCTTAAATATTGAGATTTACAATGATTCTCTATCACACACATATGTTTGTGTTTAAAGAATGAATTGCTAACCCCAAAGCCAAATACCGATTTTTTTTGTTTGACTCATTAAATGAAATTTAAAGTTTACTTATTGGTTGATATATGAAAAAAGGGTTAAAAATATAAATTAATTAAAATATGTCAAAGGATCTAAGGGTCTATTTGTTTTTTTTTTTTTTTTGTTGCTATTTTAACCTCTTTTGTCTAATTTGGTCAAACAGAAACCGTTTGTTTTTCCTTTTGTATGACCGTCCTCTGATAAAAAAAATTTGAAAAATGTATTTTCTCTAACTCTGTCGTCTGATGCGCACCCAACCCTTATCCTCACGGTAATCGGTTACGGCTTCGGTCATCTTCTTCCCTCATCTTCTCACGAATTTGTATCTCCTGTGCTCTCAGTCCGCCTCTGCTCTCAATCCTCTTGCCACTGCTGCTGCACCACCATATCCCCCCGCCACTGCTGCAGTAAACTGCCGCCTGCTCTCCGTCCTCTTGCCACTGTTGTTGCACCACCGTATCCCCGCCACTGTTGCAGTAAATCGCCGCCACCGCCCATTCAGCAACATATGTTTGTCTTTTTTCCCTAAATTCGATTGCAATGTTCTTGTTATAGACTGACTTTTGCCTTTTACGAAAGTGAGAGATTTTGAAAAACTGTGACAAGCATGGTGCTTACTTTTGCATCTACATTTCCAAAATTTAACAAAAATCCTTACTCCACTTTTTCCTGTCATTATTAAAATGATGGTTGATTTGGGATAAACCAATTAATAAGGTTAGAATATTTTGAACAACTGTGACAACCGAGTCAGATGAATATGAAATGTGGAGAAATATTTATCTTTAATCCTAAAATTGAAAAAGGTTACGAGTTTGGTTTCTTCAAAATCCATAAAACTGAAAATATTTATCTTTAGTCCTATAAAATTGAAAAAGCTGCAATTAAATCCAAACACAAACTTTATACCTTCTGCTTTTTTAAACTCATTTCAGCATCAATCATTCGGTTTTTCAGCAGCCAAAACAGAGGTATAAATAACAATTTGTGTGATTGTTCAAGTCATACAAATGAACTGTGTGTGATTGTTGCTTCAAGTCCAGATTTGTTCACTTCAAGTCATAATTGTGTGTGATTATTGCTGGAAATGAAGGCAGCCATTACAGAATGTATGTGTGTAATCAGAATGTATGTGTCTGTAATCACAAAACCAGTGCAGCAGTATGTAACCAGAATGTATGTGTGTCTCACACCCCTAAGGCCATATGCCATGTTGTGTTGGTGCTTTCTGTGGCTACTGTTACAGCCCTGATTTGGTGGTTTATAATAGCCACCATTCCCATTAATAATATGTTATTAAAGTCTTAAAAGCCTTGGCCAATGGCAAACACGCCTAGCCGAGGGATCGAGAGGCTTTTGACCAAAGGCCAAGTGGGTTCAAGCTTCGATTTGACGTATGATGGGCTTTTAACGATGTTCCAGTCAAAAGTTATAGACAATTTAAGCAGCAAAGGTCAAATAGTCAAAACTCGAATGATATGGGATCAAATTTGAATGTATAAGAATCAAACTCGAATAAAGAATCACCAAACTCGAACGAAGAAGTATAAAACTCGAATGATTGAGTATGAAACTCGATTGAAGCTTATTGAAACTCGAATGAAGAATGATTCAACTCGAATGTAAAGTGAATGAAACTCGAATGAACTTGTAGTCCAACTTGAATGATTAAGCATGAAACTCGATCAAATAAGCATAAAACTCGATCAAATAAGCATGAAACTCGATCAACATAACATGAAACTCGAACAAATAAGCATAAATCTCCATCAATAAAGCATGAAACTCGATCAAAGCTTGTATAAAATTCGGTCACTTCTTTTTAAAAACTCGAATAACAGTATGAATTCATTGTTGCCCGAGTTTGATCAGAAACTGATAAAAACACAAGTTCAAAGCTTGTACTTTACGTGACCACTTTTAATCATTACATATTTATGGGGAATGAACATATTTTTAAAAGTGGTCACGTCAAGTACAAGCATTTACGTTACCAAACACCTTTTGTAACGTAATGCATTAAAATATGAATAAAAAGTACATATCACGTAAATGGTGGCTATCATGAAAATGTGGTAACGTTAAGTGTGACTATTTTGGTAAAATGAAAATTTAATGGCTAAAAAGTGATAAAAGGGTGTGATATGTGGCTATTTTAGTAATTAACCCTTATAAAAATGTCACTTCTGCAATCACCATTGATTTAGATAATCTAATGGTTAAATATTGAGATTTACAATGATTCTCTATCGCACACATATATTTGTGTTTAAAGAATGAAATACTAATTCCAAAGTCAAATACTGATTCTTTTTTTTTTTCCTTTCTATTTGACTCATTAAATGAAATTTAAAGTTTACTTATTGGTTGATATGTGAAATGAGGGTTAAAAATATAAATTAATTATAATATGTCAAAGGATCTAAGGGTCTGTTTGTTTTTTTTTTTTTGCTCTTTTAACCTCTTTTGTCTAATTCGGTCAGATAGAAACCGTTTGTTTTTCCTTTTGTATGACCGTCCTCTGATAAAAGAATTTGAAAAATTTATTTTCTCTAACTCTGTTGTCTGATGTGCACCCAACCTTAATCCTCACGGTTATCGGTTATGACTCCAGTCATCTTCTTCCCACATCCTCTCACGGTTTCGTATCTCCTCTGCTCTCAGTCCGGCTCTGCTCTCAGTCCTCTTGCCACTGCTGCTGCACCACCGTATCCCCCCGCCACTTCTGCAGTAACTCTGTTGTCTGATGCGCCCCTAACCTTAATCCTCACGGTTATCGGTTACGGCTCCAGTCATCTTCTTCCCACATCCTCTCACGATTTCGTATCTCCTCTGCTCTTAGTGCGGCTCTGCTCTCAGTCCTCTTGCCACTGCTGTTGCACCACCGTATCCCCGCCACTGTTGCAGTAAATCAGCGCCGCCACCCTTTCAACACTCGTGTTTGTTTTTTTCCCCTTAATTCAATTGCAATGTTCTTGTTATAGACTGACTTTGCCTTTTGCGAAAGTGATAGATTTTGAACAACTGTGACAAGCATGGTGCTTACTTTTGCCTTTACATTTCCAAAATTTAACAAAAATCCTTACTCCACTTTTTCCTGTCATTATCAAAATGATGGTTGATTTCGGATAAACCAATTAACAGGGTTAGAATATTTTAAACAACTATGACAACCGAGTCTGATGAATATGCAATGCGGGGAAATATTTATCTTTAGTCCTAAAATTGAAAAAGGTTACGAGTTTGGTTTCTTCCAAATCCATAAAATTGAAAATATTTATCTTTAGTCCTATGAAATTGAAAAAAGCTGCTACACGATGGATTCTCTTCCAAATCCTAACACAACTTTATACCTTATGTTTTTTTAAACTCATTTCAGCATCAATCTTTCTGTTCTTCAGCAGCCAAACAGAGAGATAAATAACAGTTTGTGTGATTGTTCAAGTCATAAAACTGAACTGTGTGTGATTGTTGCTTCAAGTCCAGATTTGTTCACTTCAAGTCATAATTGTGTGTGATTATTGCTGGAAATGAAAGCAGTCTTAATAGAATGTATGTGTGTAATGAAAATGTATGTGTCTGTAATAACAAAACCAGTGCAGCAGTATGTAATCAGAATGTTTGTGTGTCTAACACCCCTAAGGCCATATGCCATGTTGTTTTGGCGCTTTCTGTGGCTGCTGTGACAGCCCTGATTTGGTGGTTTATAACAGCCACCATACCCATTAATAATATGTTATTAATGTCTTAAAAGACTAGGCCAAAGGCCAAAACGCCTAGCCGAGGGATCGAGAGGATTTTGACCAAAGGCCAAGTCGGTTCAAGCTTCGATTTGACGTATGGTAGGCCTTCTAACGATGTTCCAGTCAAAAGTTATGGTAAATTTAAGTAGCAAAGGTCAAATAGTCAAAACTCGAATGATATGGGATGAAACTCGAATGTATAATAATCAAACTCGATTGATGAAGGCTCAAACTCGAATAAAGAATCACCAAACTCGAATGAAGAAGTATAACACTCGAATGATTGAGTATGAAACTCGATTGAAGCTTATTGAAACTCGAATGGAGAATGATTCAACTCGAATGTAAAGTGAATGAAACTCGATTGAACTTGTAGTACAACTTGAATGATTAAGCATGAAACTAGATCAAATAAGCATAAAACTCGATCAAATAAGCATGAAACTCGATCAGTAAAAGATGAAACTCGATCGAATAAGCATAAAACTCGATCAAATAAGCATAAAACTCGATCAAATAAGCATGAATCTCGGTCAATAAAGCATGAAACTCGATCAAAGCTTGTATAAAACTCGGTCACTTCTTTGTAAAACTCGAATAACACTATGAATTCAGTGTTGCCAGAGTTTGATCAGAAACTAATAAAAATCAAGTACAAAAACACAATTTTTCAACATAAATTCACCAAATGACTTCAAATTATGATTGAGTCTGCGTTTTTCACACAGAAATAACTTTTGTTAAACAACTTTGTCTAATTTCAGATTAAAAATCCAAAAATAGGCAAAAAAAAAAAATCGTGAAGACCACAACTTTTTAAAAATTCAAAAAATCTCAATTAAATTCTGTGTGTTTTGAATTATGATTTGAGTTTTTATATCATCATATTCGTCTTCAAAAATAACACACTCGAACCAACTTTCAGATCATATCATCCAACCAATAAAATCCCTTTGATGATTTTCAATATTCCGAAAAAAACTTGAATGTAAAAGTGTTCATCTTTTTCGAAAATCAGATTCAAATTCACTCAAAAATCGGCCATATTTGGCTCTGATACCAATTGTTAATTCAAATTTTCAGCAATTCATTCAAATTTAATAACAAAACTATGAACAATAATAATTAACACATAATATTGAATGATTGAATAGATGAGAAAACATTACAAAGATATTCCTTGAACTTTCTTGTTCAATACTCCTCTATTCCTTCTGCTTGTAAATCTGTATGTGTGATTGTATCTATCAACCGTATATGCACAGTAGCACACACATTCTATTTATACTTAATACACAAGTATTAAGTATTTACACAAACGACCCTAAACTATTTCTTATATACAATTAGATCCCTGAACTTATAAACAATATAATTGTTTCATCTCTATTTAATATGTATACCAAACAATATGTACTTTTTATTCATATTTTAATGCATTACATTACAAAAGGTGTTTGGTAACATAAATACTTGTACTTTACGTGACCACTTTTAATCATTACATTTTTATGGAGAATGAGGATATTTTTAAAAGTGGTCACGTAAAGTACAAGCGTTTACGTTACCAAACACCTTTTGTAACATAATGCATTAAAATATGAATAAAAAGTACATATCACGTAAATGGTGGCTATCACGTAATTGTGGTAACGTAAAGTGTGGTATTTTGGTAAAATGAAAATTTAATGGCTAAAAAGTGATAAAGGGGTGTGATATGTGACTATTTTAATAATTAACCCTTATAAAAATGTCACTTCTGCAATCACCATTGATTTAGATAATCTAATGGTTAAATATTGAGATTTACAATGATTCTCTATCACACACATATATTTGTGTTTAAAGAATGAAATACTAACTCCAAAGTCAATTACTGATTCTTTTTTTTTTTTCCTTTCTGTTTGACTCATTAAATGAAATTAAAAGTTTACTTATTGGTTGATATATGAAATGAGGGTTAAAAATATAAATTAATTATAATATGTGAAAGGATCTAAGGGTCTGTTTGTTTTTTGCTCTTTTAACCTCTTTTGTCTAATTCGGTCAGACGGAAACCGTTTGTTTTTCCTTTTGTATGACCGTCCTCTGATAAAAAAAATTTGAAAAATGTATTTTCTCTAACTCTGTTGTCTGATGCGCACCCAACCAAATCCTCATGGTTATTAGTTACGGCTCCAGTCATCTTCTTCCCTCATCCTCTCACGGTTCCATATCTCCTCTGCTCTCAGTCCGCCTCTGCTCTCAGTCCTCTTGCCACTGCTGCTGCACCACCGTATCCCCCCGCCACTGCTGCAGTAAACCGCCGCCTGCTCTCAGTCCTCTTGCCACTGCAGTTGCACCACCGTATCGCCGCCACTGTTGCAGTAAATCGCCGCCGCCGCCCCTTCAACAACATAGGTTTGTTTTTTTCCCGTTAATTCAATTGCAATGTTCTTGTTATAGACTGACTCTTGCCTTTTGCGAAAGTGAGAGATTTTGAACAACTGTGACAATCATGGTGCTTACTTTTGCCTTTACATTTCCAAAATTTAACAAAATTCCTTACTCCACTTTTTCTTGTCATTATCAAAATGATGGTTGATTTGGGAGAAACCAATTAACAGGGTTAGAATATTTTGAACAACTGTGACAACCGAGTTAGATGAATATGCAAGGTGGAGAAGTATTTATTTAGTCCTAAAATTGAAAAAGGTTACGAGTTTGGTTTCTTCCAAATCCATAAAATTAAAAATATTTATCTTTAGTCCTATAAAATTGAAAAAACCTGCTACACGATGGATTCTCTTCCAAATCCAAACACAACTTTATACTTTCTGTTTTTTTTAATCTCATTTCAGCATCAATCATTCTGTTTTTCAGCAGCCAAAACAGAGGGATAAATAACAATTTGTGTGATTGTTCAAGTCATAAAAATGAACTGTGTGTGATTGTTGCTTCAAGTCCAGATTTGTTCACTTCAAGTCATAATTGTGTGTGATTATTGCTGGAAAGGAAAGCAGCCATAACAAAATGTATGTGTGTAAGCAGAATGTATGTGTCAGTAATCACAAAACCAGTGCAGCAGTATGTAATCAGAATGTATGTGTGTCTCACAACTCCAAGGCCATATGCTATGTTGTTTTGGCACAGCCCTGATTTGGTGGTTTATAACAGCCACCATACCCATTAATAATATGTTATTAAAGTCTTTAAACCCTTGGCCAAAGGCCAAAACGCCTAGCCGAGGGATCGAGAGGCTTTTGACCAAAGGCCAAGCCAACTTCCCATGGTTCCTATGACTGTTGTGTGCAGCTATTAATGCTTCTATATGGCTATCCATTTCCTTGGAATCAGTAGCAGCCCCCCACCCCTACACATTGTAAAATAGTCTTAGACGATTACACAAAATCCCAGCACACTCACCAGTGATTTCTTTTATGTTTTCTGGGTTAATTGCCTTGTTAATTTGGGTCCTAAACTCCCTTAGGTGATGCTGCGTTTTTCTTTCTGTTAATTTACAGCCATTACATATGTCTATAATGCACTATTAAGGGGTCTAAATGTCGTGTAAAGGTTCATGAAAATGCTTAATATCAATTAAAGGTCAATGTCATATTGTTGTCCATTATTTTACTGCCCATAATTTATCCTTTTATGTCCAGTTAAATCAAATAGTGGTGTTGGATTTAATATCTAAATTTTGAATAGAATTAATTAATGTCATATGTTTTGGTGTGTTTCAGTCAGTTGATATTTATAAGAAGTTGTTTTGAATAGAATTAATTAATCATGATGCATTTTCTCTTAAAACTAAATTTTCATTTTATAATTTAAATATGTCAATAGATTAATAATTTATTAGGTAAAAGTATTTTATTTTTAATTAAAAAATTAACATTCTAATGATAAAAACTATAAATTTGATAAGTTGTATGTAATAAGACATTTTATTAATCAAAAAACAAACAATCTTATCTAAACAGATTTTAGACCTTTTTTAACATCTTATCAAACAGACGGTAAAAAGTGTTTCGACGTCTAAACTCTTAAAAAAAACAAACGGAACCTAAATTTTATTATAAATTCTTAAAAATAATGAATTTTTCAAACATAAATTTTAGTAAGACAAAATTAAATTCTATTTAGGGCATGTTTGGTACAGAGAATTGGGTCCAGAGAAATGGAAATAATAAAAATTCCATTGTTTGTTTGAGCTAGAGAATTGTAAAATAAGAAATAAAACAAATTATATTCTCTACTTTGGTTTCCCTCCCATGTGGTGAGATATGGGGAGAAATCTGAAAACCCTAGCCGCCCCAAACTCTCCCTGGTTGAATTCTCTGCTCACACCCCCCCAAACCCTGGTTCCACGCCTTCATGAAAAATATTAAAAGTTTAGGAAAAATTAACAAAACCATTAAAAAGTGTGGTAGCAGATAAATCAATACATGAAATATGGTACGTAGGAAAAATGGTAGATATTGTTATTGAAAAAAATAGCTTTTACAGCACCAACAATATACCAACATGACTCTGGAATTGATTTAGTAATACGAAACAATTTTTTAAAATTATATCAACCATTTATACAAACCAATGATACTATTAGTCTAAAACACCCAATAAAAGGAATGATAGAAACACCAATAATTAAACAAAACGAAGTAATAAGAATGTTGGCACAAGAAATAAAATTTGCATTAGAAATTTTGTTAACTTTAAAAAAGGAGATTATCGACAAAACACTTGAAGAAGTATGTAGTGAAAATCCACTTGATATAAATAAAAATAAAAACGAAAAAGAAATAATTATACAATTAAAGGACCCAAAAGCCGAAATTAATATCTCAATAGAATACCATATAGTATTAAGGATGTAAAAGAATTCACAGAAGAATGTGCACAATTACTTGAAAAAGGGATAATTAGAAAAAGCACAAGTCCACACTTAGCACCGGCTTTCTACGTTGAAAACCATAATGAAATAAAACGAGGAAAAAGAAGAATGGTAATAAATTATAAAAAAATGAATGATGCAACCATAGGAGATTCTTATAAATTACCAAGATTAGACTACATACTAGAAAAACTCAAAGGAAGTACTCATTTCAGTACATTTTAGATACAATTATTAACCAAAACGCAATTAGAAAAACTCATTTTACACTTTCAGAAAAACATAATTTTAAATATGATAGTTTTAAAAATATGATCTCTAGAAAAAATATAAATTACTACGGAAAGTTATCCGGAGAAGTAGTAATACCAGTAGAAGCAACAATTGGAAACGTAATAGTTCCTATAATTAACAAACATCAAAGAACACTTTGTGTTTTTCTCTCAAATCTGTTGAAGCTAAACTTCTAAATAGCAGATTAAGTTCTGTTGAAGTACGGAGTACTTCTGAAAAGCAGAACATATCCACCCATCAAAAACCCATCACCATAACAAAAAATAATAAAACCACCATCAACGTAGAAGAATGAAACAACGAGGATCAACAATCTCCATCAAATATAAAAATACAACGACCACCAAGGTACACCAATAATTACCATCATCTTTCTAAATCCATCGTAACATGTCATCACACAATAAATACTCACTAGAAGCACAACCATCCATTAAAAATATAAACCAACGTAAAAATTATATAAATTCTAGCCTACAACATTCATCCATTTTGAATTAAATTTGCAAGACAATATTATAATTAAAATTGAAAGATCCATCTCCATCCACTAAAACCAAAAACCTCTAGACTATTAGAATAACAATGATCATCTCCAACATGTCATAAATATTTCACCAATTCTAATTAACCATCACATCTAAAAGAACACTTGTCAAAAATACTAATCTCCATCCACCTAGCATAAAAATCCACCTAGATTAAAATTTCTATAAAACTACATCTAGACTAAAAATTTGCCACCTAGATTAAAAATTCTATAAAATACATCTAGACTAAAAATTTACACATTCATCCATTTTGAATTAAATTTGCGAGAGCATGTTATAATTAAAATTGAAAGATCTATTTCTATCCACTAAAACCAAAAAACCTCTAGACAATTGGAATAACAATGATCATCTTCAACATATGTCATAAATATTTCACCATTTCTAATTAATCATCACATCTAGAAAAACACTTGTCAAAAATACTAATCTCCATCCACCTATCATAAAAATCCACCCAGATTAAAAATTCTATAAAAATACATCTAGACTAAAAATTTGCCAAAAATTTTATAAAATACATCTAGACTAAAAATTTGCGCATTCATCCATTTTGAATTAAACTTGCAAGACCATATTATAATTAAAATTGAAAGATCCATCTCCATCCACTAAAACCAAAAAACCTCTAGACAATTGGAATAACAATGATCATCTCCAACATATGTCATAAATATTTCACCATTTCTAATTAACCATCACATCTAGAAAAACACTTGTCAAAAATACTAATCTCCATCCACCTAGCATAAAAATTCACCTAGATTAAAAATTCTAAAAAAATACATCTAGACTAGAAAATTTGCCACCTAGAAAACACAAAGTGTTCTTTGAAAGGGAATTCAAGGCTTATTATTTCATGGAGGCCAATGGCCCTGTTGAAGTTGAACTTCTGAATAGCAGATTAAGTTTTGTTGAGGTACGGAGTACTTCTGAATAGCAGAACATATCCACCCATCAAAAACCTATCACCATAACAAAAAAGATAAAACCACCATCAACGTAGAAAAATCAAACAATGAGGATCAACAATCTCCATCATATATAAAAATACAACGACCACCAAAGTACACCTATAATTACCATCATCTTTTTAAATCCACCGTAACATGCCATCATACAATAAATACTCACTAGAAGCACAATCATCCACTAAAAATATAAACCAACGTAAATACTATATAAATTCTAGCCTACAACATTCATCCATTAGAATTAAATTTGCATGAGCATATTATAATTAAAATTGAAAGATCCATCTCCATCCACTAAAACCAAAAATCTCTAGACAATTGGAATAACAATGATCATCTCCAACATATGTCATAAATATTTCACCATTTTTAATTAACCATCACGTCTAGAAAAACACTTGTCAAAATACTAATCTCCATCCACCTAGCATAAAAATCCACCTAGATTAAAAATTCTATAAAAAATACATCAAGGTTATGTACACCTCCACCCACCATCATTGTATATAAGCCTTGAATTCTCTTTCAAAGAACACTTTGTGTTTTTCTCTCAAATCTGTTGAAGTTGAGCTTCTGAATAGCAGATTAAGTTTTGTCGAGGAACGGAGTACTTCTGAATAGCAGAACATATCCACCCATCAAAAACCCATCACCATAACAAAAAATAATAAAACCACCATCAACGTAGAAGAATCTAACAACGAGGATCAACAATCTCCATCAAATATAAAAGTGCAACGACCACCAAGGTACACCTATAATTATCATCATCTTTTTAAATCCATCGTAACATACCATGTAAGGTCGCCTGCCTACGGATCTTATCTTGACGCGACGCCGTCCAACGAGTGCGGAATCCTCGTTAGCGGTTTGACGGAAAGACCACACACACGAAACACGGAGACACACACGATGATAGACGAACACTAGAACGCCCCGACACGTGATTCTCTCCAAGAACAAACACACAATCTCCTTGCAAGTTCGAGATCGCCTCTGCACTAATCACTTATCGAATTCTGCAAAAGTTGTTAATTAAAACGAATTAACACCTAATTATATCACCTGATTCGAACTTGCCCAGGACAAGTTCGACTAAGCCCAAGGCCTTTCGAACTTGTCCTCCATAAGTTCGAACCAGTTACTTTGAACTTATGTTTGAACTTATAAGTTCAAACATACATACAATCAATATCAAACATATATATCAAACATATATATCAAACATATATCAAACATGTATCAAACATATATCAAACAAGTATTAATATGCAATTACGAACAAACTGACTATTACAAAATATCGTCTATACTTAGACTGCTATCGTCACACAGGATGCACTAACAGACTCCCCCTTGACGATAGCTTCTAACTATATATATTTTGTCTATGTGCTAGAGCTATATAAACTACTACCAGCATACAATCCCTGATCTATACAAACTCTAACTACCTTCTGGAACTTCTTGCCTTCTGATCTCCAGCCCTCATGGAAGAAAATCGGCTGATCATGAAGTTTTCTTAGGTCGTCCTTAGATAAGTTTATCAGATGCAGTGCATCGTATACTTTCAAAATTACGTTGTCCTCGTAGTCCTCCATCACTGCTTTCGCCGTTTCATTGTCAACATACCACCACTTCATGTTTCTCACTACATCTTGTGGCATTGACTTCATCGGCACTTTATTGAGGCATCAAACTGGCTTGTAAACCATCCTAGCCCAAGGATTTCCAGTGTGGGGATCTATTCTCGACAGATCTTCAACTCTTTTACCTGATCTTGGCTTAATCCTTTCAAATCTTCCAGATCGACCCTCCCTTCGTATAATCTTAGCAGCAACTTCAACATATGGGTCGTCTCCTAGATTGATCAGTTCTTTCCAAGCCAACTCTTTCACTTCACACTTGGGCAATCTGTTCAAAACCTTCAACGTTCTCCTCAAGTATTGTAGCCCATCTCTTCTCTTGAGTACAAAATAGCTGCAGTTCTCTATCAAAGAACCAGCTCAGTATTCCTCCTAAGAGATTTCCAGGACTTGGCACTCTCATTCTTTTCTTCATCTTCAGATCTGTCTTCTTTTCTTATTTCCTGAACCATAGCTTTATCAGATGTTCCCTAGTTTGCTCCTTTTCAGCTACTTCAGGTTCTGATTCATCTGTATACGCTAGGTTAAGCTCATCCATATCGATCACATTCTGCTCATTGTGAATATATTGTTCAGTGATAGGTTGTTTTGGGATGACTACTTTGTCAACATTGTCATCCTCGTCTTCTACAACCTCGTCATCCGACTTCTAATCCACAATCTCTTTAGGAACAAACTCTTCTTCCTCCAAGTCTTCTTGATCAAACTCAAAGTCATCTTGATCATCAAGATCCATTAAAGCTTCAATCATATCATGTTCAGCTATCTTTGAGGCTTCGCCTTCACCTCCTTCTCTCACACCCGACTGACTAGGCTCCCCCTGAATTTGAGCTTGCTGAGCAGTCTTCTAAGAAAGATCTGCTAGCTCACTCTCTCTTTCAACATCTGGATCATTGCCGTCATCTTCTCTCCTCATCACCTCAGTTTTTTTTGCAACTACTCTCCCCCTAAGCTTGCAGATTTTTCAACAACTGCTCTAGGAGAGTTTTCATTTTCTTCATCTTAGACGCTTGATCAACTACTGTTGTTCTCAACTCAGCATTTTCCTGATCAAGTCTGGCATTATGTGCTTGAAGCTCTTTCACTGCCGTTGAAAGTTGAAAAATTTGGACTGTTTGGAAGTCCACCTTTCCTTTCAGCTCTGTGAACCGCTGATTATCGGTGAATGTAGATGATGTTGATGGAGCGGATGTGGATGTTGATGGAGAGTGGTTGGAGTTGATGGAGCAGCTGGTATCACAGGTTTAGGAGCCGAGGTGGATGGAGCTCCCTGCATGAATCTATGCCGCCTCGCCCTTTGTCTAGGAACGAGTGGAACTTCTTCTTCCTCTTCAAAATCAGAATCTTCTTCCTTTGCATCTCTACCTGCTCGTCTTGTCAGTTTTCGTCTACCGACCACTAGTCTCGATCCATATCTGTCAATTCTGACAGCCGGATCAACAGCTTCAACCTCTTCTATTTCCTCAGAACTAGAATCAGAGTCAGACTCGGAGGCGGTCTCTGCTTGACCCTCAGCCTCAGTCTGCATTCCTTCTCCTTCTGTAACTCCTTCAACCTGGACCTCAGTGTCCATATCCTCAGCCTCAGGTGGTTGGTATTCATCAATGTCTTTGAATATATATCATCGTACTCAGTTGGAGGCTCCAAAATCTCATGAACTAGTTCTGCTGCAATATCTTGCTCAGCAGCCGTTCCTTGAGCGCAAATTTCTTCTAGGGTTTGTGCCCTCTGATCAAACTCTGGGGTTGAACTCGACGGGCCTACAGCTGCCGTGGATGGACCAGCTACAGTCGATTCGGATTGTCGGCTAGAGGATGGCTTAGCTGCCGGAACTTGTCTAGCCGGAGCTCTTTGCCTCGGACGCTGTTGCTGTTGCTGTTGTTGTTGCTGTTGTGGTTGTTGTTGCTGTTGTGGTTGTTGTTGCTGTGGAGCTTCACCTACCCAGTTATCTCCCTCTAGAGCTATAAAATCTGGGTCAATAACGGCTCCAAACAGAGGTGCCACTTACGGCCTGACCTACTCAGCCCTTCGCGCATTATGTGACTGGCAGTCAGCAAAAATTCTTTTATCTATTATGGCCACACCATTTGTATCTGGTAGAGGTGGAAAATTGGGTAAAAAGTGGTGAATGATCATCATCGCAAAGCGTGGGTACATCAAAAATCTTTCTCTAACGGGAGCTGTGATTTGATGCACAAACTCCCCAAAGAACATCTCTGAAAAACTGAATCGCTTATTGTATACTAAGGCAATCAATGCCGATTGCAACTTGGATACCATAGTATCAAACCCGGCCTTCTTCGGTGCAAAACAGATCATAATGTCGTGCACCAGATAACGTCATTGGCCAATCAAGCCACTTTTCACATAGGAAGCCTTCGTAATATCTTGGGCATATCCCATTCGCAAAAATGCCGCTTGCCTTATATGAACTGGGAAATCTATAGGCCCCGCCTCCTGATCCTCTGTGCCTAGCTATAGAATTTGACGCAACATAGCAGCTGAAAATACGATAGGCTGTCCCCCAACTCTTGTACGTAGGACTGTAGGCGTCACTGAGCAATCAATCTAAAGATGCTCCCAAAACTGACGTACATACGGCAAAACGATCTGCAGATTATGGGTAAGAGCATAAGCGACCCGCGATTGCGTCAAAAATTCGACCATGTGACGGTACGGTTGAGCTTCAGGCAATTCTCTATCCACCGACATAACCATGTTATGTTTATTATAGAAAGCCCGATCACCCATATCTGCACATAGAAACAACAACCATTATTAGTAATGAAAAATAAAAATGAAACTTGTTTATTTCGAATTTGCATAATTTCGAACTTACATAAGTTCAAAATCCAACACATTCGAATTTATACAAGTTCGAATTTATTCTAAAAAACATTCGAATGTAAACAAATTGGAGGATTATGTTCGAACTTGGCTGACTTCAAACTTGTAGATATTTAACAAGTTCGAACATGATGAACATGTTCGAAGTCGGTCATTTTCATACTAAAATCCAAGATTTTAACCCCATTTGACTTAAAAATTAGTATAATCTAGTCCTATTGGGTTCTAATCGAAGTTATATGTGTTTTATTTGAACGTCCACCGGTTAAAAACTTGTGATTTTGAATCACATAGTTTAAACCCAAAAACTATCAAATAATCTCGATTTTTTGCCTTAATAATGTCCTAAACTACCCAAACTTTGTATAATAGTGATCACTATACCTAAATATGTGAGTAGGTTCGAGAAAAATGAGCAAAACTTCGAGAACTAGGAGCAAAGTCGAAAGCGACAAGTTCGAATACACAAGTTCAAAATCGCCAGAATAAGTTCGAATGAACAAATTCGAAGGTAGGTGCCTTAAATGAAGTACTGTTAACCTATTTATACCAACAACCTTTGAACTTGCCATAAATTCGAACTTCCTGACAAATTCGAAGCTTAATTCGAATTTGTCTTAAATTCTTAATGGAAATTTTGAAAATCCTTGAATAAAATTCAACTTTTTCAACTTTTTCGTGTAACGGAATTTTACAAACCTTGCAAAATTATTCACACCAAGCAATAGATTTTCATGCAAAATTTGTTTATTCAACCAATCATGCATCCTAGTAACTTTGACCTTTTTCCTACTTAGAAAAAATAAAATAAAATAAAATAAAGTAAAATTTAAACTTAAGCTACTCAAAACTACTTTTAAAAATTTACAACCTAAACTAACAGAATATTTTTGTGAGAAAGTCAAAGAAAGGTTCAATCAGATAGTGATGTCAAACGCACTTTCAGTATTTTACTTTCACACTTAGAAATTTTTGATTCCTTTGATTGTTTGTTGTGATATACATTCCAAGTCGATTATCGGTATGATTTTTCCTTTAAACATTTTACACTTTGAAATATCCCTTGGCCTTTTTATTTATCAAGAAACTACCTTACGTATCCCATACTTAGACATACTTCAATGATCAAGGCATACACACAATGATTATAACTTTTCGGTATTGCAAATTTTCTTTAAAAGGCAAACGTCGGACACAGTTCTGTTTACATACAACAGAGTGTCTTAGTTTGTCTTAAAGTTTATTTAAAGCTAGCAAGACAGCGGTGACAAGTCTGTACTTACGTACAACAAAGCGACATATCTTGCTAACCCGAGTCAAAACAGAGGTGACAGGTCTGTACTTACGTACAACAAAGCGACTTGTTTTGATTCTCTCTTTTTATCAAAATTTTTCTTTTCTTTAAGATGTATTTGATGATGCTATACATCCCGTAGAAAATTTGCATACCTCATTTAGAATCATTGTCTGTATGTCTCTAACATAGAAATTAAGATCATTTGCTCATACATCTAAGTTAGTTACACATAAGACTTTTTCTTGAAATTTTATTAGCTTTTGAGATTCCCTTTGTGTATTATGCCTACCGACACATCAAACAAGAAAATGTATATCACTTAGAGTTTAAGGTGCATTATGTGTGAAAGCTTAACACTTAGAGATTGTATCGACTGTGCTAATTTTAGTCACTTTGAACCTATGTATCTAAGACTTGACTCAATTTTCTAATATTCTCGTTTTTTGAATTTTTTATGGTTAACTCTCTTTTTTCTTTTGTTTTTCATTTTTAAAATAAGCTAATAAAGTAACCTACTAATGTGAAGACCACCCCTTGCGGAGCGGTTCTCACCAGTCTAGGTCCCACATCATGCAATACGATATCAACCATAACTAAGATAGAGTAATTAATTGCGGAATTAAAAATTACAGTACAAACATATTAGGATTTAAGTTTAATACTGATTTCTGATTTTAAATTAAACTTATAAAGGGCACAAGTCTAATCTAATTCATGCCATCATATTATCAAAATAAATCTACCCAGATCACCATAATATCGTCATCCAATTAGTACCAAAATGGGGTCGCTGAGTAGAGGTCTATGAAACTTCTGTCTTGAGCGTGTAAGACCTAAGAACTAGGTCCGGCAGGTGACTTTCCTTTGTCTTTTCCTGTAAAAATGTTAATGTAGCAACCGAAATATATAAAAACTTAAAAATATCGATTCTTACCTCAAATTCGTATGAAATCACGTAGGAGATAGCAGATTCGCATAGAACTCTTCGAGATCTTTCCAACGATATATAGAACTCGATAATCGGCTGGTCGGTTTGGGAGATAATTTAGAGAGAAGGTAGAGAGAAAGTAGAGAGAGAAAGTTAGAGATAGAGAGTAGAGAGAGAGATAGTCTGATTTTTGAATAATAAATCACGTTTATATACTTCATCTAGTTATATTTGCTAGTTAACCCACTTTCATTTTTGTATATTATATCTCTTTTATTTAATTATCTTTAATAATTTATTAATTCATAATATAAATATTTATATAATTTAATTAAATATTTCATAACTTAATTAAATTATAATTCAAATAATGTAATAATATTACATTATCGGTTCAAATACTGAATTTATGACATGATCAAAAGTTAGGTTGTTACAACTAACTTACTATAAAAGGAAATAAATTCTACTTAACTACTAACTTACTATAAAAAGAAAGAAAATTTACTAAGGTCAAGTTACTCTGGATTACGCATACCATTCAATTGAACTAACAACTCAAAGTGTGACTTATCAAAAGCTTTAGTGAATAAATCAGCATTGTTATCTTCCGTTGCCACTTTTACCAGTTTTATTAAGTTCTTTTCAGCACAATCACGTATAAAATGATGTCTTACGTCTATGTGCTTTGTTTTACTGTGTTTAACTGGATTATTAGTGATAGTAATAGTAGATTGGTTATCGATCCTAATGGGAGTATGAGTGTAAGTCAAACCGTAGTCCCGCAATTGTTGTTGTATCCACAAAACCTGTGAACAGCAACTACCAGCAGCTACATATTCGGCCTCGCACGTTGACACGGCTACCAAAGTCTATTTCTTGCATTTCCATGATACTAGTCTCCCTCCAAGGAACTGACAACCTCCAGTGGTTGACTTCCGGTTCAAGCTGCAACCTCCATAGTCTGAATCCATGAATGCTTCCAATTCCAGATCACCATTGGCATGATACCAAAGTCCTAGCTTCGGTTTTGACTTGAGGTATCTCAGAATCCGCTTCACAGCTTTCATATGCATTTCTTTCGGATTTGCTTTAAACCTAGCACAAATACACATAGCAAACATTATGTTAGGTCTAGAAGCAGTTACATGAGTGATCCGATCATGGCCCGATATAGAGTCGGATCCACATCAGTATCACTTTCTGTACCCGGTCCGAGATTGTGATTCACTTGAATTGGTGTACTAAAGTGAGCAGTTAGCTTTGATCCCTCCATCCCGAAGCGCTCCAGAATATCATAGACATACTTCGTCTGATTGATAAACATGCCCTCCTTCCTTTGTTCAACTTGCAACCCCAGAAAGAAGTTCAGCTCTCCCATAGCACTCATCTCAAACTTTGACTTCATCACCTTCTCGAAATCTTTGCACATCTGCTCGTCTGATGACCCGAAAATGATGTCATCCACGTACACTTGTACCAAGATAAACTCTTCTCCCTTTCTCTTTACGAACAATGTACTATCAATTCTCCCTCTTTCAAACCCGTTGTCTAAAAGAAGAGTTGATAGTGTATCATACCATGCCCTTGGTGCTTGATGTAATCCATACAGAGCCTTATCAAGACGATACACTCTGTTTGGATACTTTGGATCTGTAAACCCGGGCAGTTGTTCGACATACACCAGTTCCTTCACCTTGCCATACAGGAATGCACTTTTTACATCCAACTGATAGACTTTAAATCTTTTAAAGGACGCAAAGGCTAGAACCAGACGCATTGCTTCAAGCCTTGCTACTGGTGCAAACACCTCATTGTAATCGATTCCCTCTTCTTGGTTGAAACCCTTTACCACAAGTCTTGCCTTGTTGCGAGTAACGATACCCCGATAATCTCTTTTGCACTTAAAAACCCATTTGGTTCCTATAGCAACTTCTCCTCGCGGTAGAGGCACTAACTCCCACACTTCTAGCTTTCTAAATTGTGACAGTTCTTCTTGCATCGCTTCAACCCAAGAATTATCTTTCAGTACCATTTGCACATTCTTCGGCTCTACTTGTGAGATAAAACACGAATAAAGGCAAGTGTGAAAAGCCTCGGAGTCATTAATCATCGACAATAACACTGTGTTGTTATTCAAACTACTCCTAGTTCTCATACCAGAATGCGGATTTCCTATGATGCTCTCAATCGGATGATCCTTATTTATCCTCGATGTTTCGATCTCATTGACCCTAAGATTACCTCCTAAGTTTGATCCTATTTCACCTAACGGGGGAACAACCTCAGATGCTACATTCTGTTCCTCATGATCACTGTCCTCGGAGTTAGAATTTGTAGTCTGATTCTCGTTTGTAGGTAACTCAGAATCATTCTCTGCTGGAGACCCATCTTCTATCGTTGTAGGCTCAGAAGTTGATGGAAAGCTTGTCTTTGGAAAACCTTGATCGTCGTCATTCAGATTTAATGAAGATAGGTCATGCTCAATTGTACCTGCATTTCCATCCGAAGGAATGTTAAATGATTCAAACAATTTGTCATAATCAAATATCCAATCCGGACCAGTTTGGGGTTCATGTGTATAACTTGTTACATCAATGTTATACACAATCTCTACCGTACCGCTTGATTTTTTAAAACCCTTTTGTTTGGTGAATTAGGCACATAACCTAGGAAATAACATTCGTCAGCCTTTTCACCAAACTTAGGTTGATGTTTTATTTTCATTAAAGTACACGGTACCCCAAACGGTTCGAAGCCAGTTAAATTTGGTGGTCTTTTATTCAAAACTTCATAACAGGTTTTGTTTAATGATTTGACAGTAAGGATCCAATTTAAAACATGATAAGCGGTATTCACTGCCTCCCCCCAAAACATGGTAGGAAGCTTTGAATCCGAGAGCATGGTCCTTGCTGCCTCAATCAAGGTCCTGTTTTTCCGTTCTGCAACCCCATTTTGTTGTGGCTCATATGGTGCACTAAATTGATGCACTATGCCTTTGGATAGACATATACACCAATTACTGTGTTTTTAAACTCTGTTCCATTGTCACTCCTGATACGTTTTACCCTTGTCCCATAGGAGTTTTCGACTTGGTCTAAGAACCCAATCAACTTTGCAGCTGTTTCGTCCTTCGTACCTAAAAAGAAAATTTATGAAAAACGTGAGTAGTCATCAGTGATAACTAAACAGTACCAACTACCACCTATACTCCTTTTGTTGATAGGTCCGAATAGGTCCATATGCAACAAATCGAAAGTGGAAGCTATCGAGTTCTGAGTCTTTGACTTGTGTGACTTCTTGTGTTGTTTGCCTTACTTGCATGGTACACACTTGTCTTCAAACTGAAAACTCTTCATCGGGACACCTTGCACCAGTCCATGTTTAGTGATGTAGTTCATTTTCCTCAGGTGCAAGTGTGTCATGCGTTTGTGCCATGAGACTGATTCGGTCTCTTAAGCTTTAGATAACAGACAGATTGTTCCCATCGATGAATCGGAGATGTTCATGTCCAGCATGTACAAATCGTTCTTCCTTGGGGCTCTCATCATAATCCACTCTTCAGGAATTTTGAATCCCGGCTTCAGCGCTAACGCTTCAGTATCAGTAAACAAAACTGAATTCTTCTTATCACAGATCTGAGAGACACTAATGAGATTGTGAGCAAGTCTATCAACGTGATATACTTGATCAAGTGTGATAGTCCCATTAGTAATCACTCCTGTTCCAGTGATATTTCCTCCTTTGTTCCCAACAAATGATACAAAACCCTTGTTCCCTCCCTTGAAGTCTGTAAGTAGACTTCTTTCCCCAGTCATGTGTCTTGAGCAACCACTGTCGACGAACCACTTGTTGTTTAGACCTGTAGTTAGCTCCTGCACATGAAAGAAAACAAGTTAGTTATCACGGGGAACCCAAGTCATGACTGACTTGGTAATAACGTTCTCATCCACATACTTGAACTCCTTCAAAAACCCATCTCTCCTTTCAGGTGACTTGGGTGTTTGATTGAGAACCTGTTGTGGTGCAGAGTGATTTAAATTCACTCTTGGCCTTTTGGGTAGGCATTTGTTGTTGAGCCCTTGAATAATTTCTATTATGGCATTTCAGATTGGTACCCTGGGCTCTACCTGGTGTCTGATGTCTTTGAGGAGTGTGAGACCTAACTGGAGTGTAAGCTCTTCTAGGTGTTGTACTCCTATAAACTTGTTGAGGTCCTGAGCTAGATTGATTAGGGACTGTATTCGGTGAATTAGTCCTAACCACGTCATTCGGTCTAACCGACACAGGTACTTGTCTAACAGCAGTCTTTGGAGTGGTGTTCACAATCTTCTCAGTGTTTTGAGAACTACTTGTGCTAGCTACACTTGATGAGTGGCGTTCACAATCTTCTCACTAGAAGACTGCACAAACTTAACTTTCTTAATCGTGGCATTATTATTAGTCACCTTAGTTGCTTTATCCTTATCAGATTCATATACAGTTTCAGCTGCTACCTCTGACTCAACTGGTTTATCAGTTTTATCCTGAGGCTGAGGCACATAGTTATCGTTAAAAGGTGGAGGACTCTCTCTATAACCTAAACCTACCGGTTTCATAGACTGACGCTGTGCATATAAGATTTTCCCTAGATTCATTGAAGAGTTCCTAAACTTTTCTAACTTACTATTTACCTCTGCAACCTTAACCTTTGCTTCGCTAGCTCTACCTCCTTGATAGTAAGTTCTTTGGTTAAAGCCTCAACATGCTCTACTTGAAGGAACCAAAAAAATGAGTGGTTATACTACACAAGTGTCGAGTTAGGTTGTTAAGCCTTAGAATCATCAGACACATACTAAAAACATGATAATTGATCATTTTAACCCTTACGCAATGGTTGAGATAAATTCTAGTCTTAATAGGCTATATTTATAAGTCCATAAAAGTAAATGTAAACTTAAATTAAAAGAGTTATTCTTGTCTTTCTTTCTTATTAACAAGAATTATGATTGAATGTTATGTCTAGGTGTTTATTAACTAACCTCGGTGACTATTGGAGCATGTGGAGAGGCTTTACTAAAATATGTCTAGATGTATCGTGTTGTCTTGTTAATGGAGATCTTTTATGCATTGATAGTGAGTACTAGAGTTAATATGTACCCCTTATAAATTAACATTTGTTTGGTTTCATATGCTTAAGTTGTTCACTTTCTTGACATTGCATCGCATTACCCTTTATTGATCCTTATGATTATGCTCTTACTATAATTGACTTATATGATTAGTCTTAACATGTACATGTTTATTACATTACTTATGATATAGTACATTACTGTGGGTGATGTACATTATAGCCATACTACCGATGACCTCGGAGTATGATGCCGTACTTCATTGATTAGCGCGAGTACGATGCCGGGTACTGCGGGCCCCAATGATTTTTTGTGCTACACACTCCCTGGATGTATTCATAGTGTGTAGTGTTGTCGTGACATTATCAAGAGTCTCCCTCTTGATATGTCTCATCTCCTTTGATATTTCTTACATAATAACATCATATTGTAATGATTCATGCCTTGCAGGTTTATTTACTGAATTGCTAATGATTATGGTACATTATTAATCTAGTTATTCACTAAGCATTATTGCTTAATCATTTAGTTGATTTACATTTTCAGGAATAGAAGGTAGAGGGAAAGAGAAGGTTGAATCGAGCAAGGGTTGAAGTAGAAGACTGTGATCGGCAGACTCTTTTGGTACAGTTACTTATGTTTTATTTTGGGAAGGGAGTAGATCACCATTTTGTTATAGCTCATCATTACTTTATTAGTTAAGCTTGATGAATGGTGATATATTTAATTCCATTTTGTGTAATGTACTTGGATATGGTGGTCATAGAATTGCGTATATTGGGGCGATGGTCACATAATGAATTGTTAGTTAGATCCATGGGCATTCTTAAGCGCATAAAACTCTGATCTGTTTTGGGAAATTATATCTTGGGAATTTGATGTATTCGAATTGTTTTTTTAAGTCTTGGTTAGAAACAGAAAATACAGGTTGGGTTATTGATATTACGAATAGGTCATGCCGAATTTTTGTTAGAAATATTTATTATGTTATTAATAATTAGAGTTTATGGTGTTACAGAATTAAAATAAACAAATTAAATAAAATTATTAAATCACATATTAGCATTAAAATTTAAAAACAAAGACAAAAAATTATAAAAATGAGTAAAACCAAAACTAAATATACTATAGGGACCAAAATTGATTTTGAGAATAAGGCAAAATCGTCATTTTGAAAAAGTCAAGAGATTAAGGGACCATTTCTGCAAGTAAATAGTGTTTTGAGGGACCATTTATGCAATTTTTAAATATCAGGGACCATTTCCCTAATTTTGAGCAAACCACAGTGACTATTTCTTTAATTTACTCTAGAAATTATTAAAATTAGAATATAGGGTAAATTACAAATTTGATCCTTGTGGTTATAGGGAAATTACAGATAAGGTCCTTCTATAGAAGAAATTACAAATTTGATGTCTGTGGTTAACATTTTGTTATGGATATGGTCCTTTGTCCGGTTATTTTTTTTTAAATGACCATTCTACCCTTGATAATATAATAAAAGTAGGCAATGAACTTCTTTTTCATAAAATCAAACAATAAAAATAATAAAAATAAATCCAAAATACTTATTTTTATCTTAATTATTAACAAATAACTCTCTCTCTCTCTTGCTATCTCCCCTGTGATAGTCGGTCACCACCGCCACCTCCCTTCGGTTGGCCACCACAACCAACCAGTCTGGAACAATATATGAACTCAAATCCTACAATAAATCAAAGAGACGAGATTCAAACGAGATCTACAAAGATGATATTTAAACCCGAACATCATCGCTGTGAGAGAGCCACGAACAAACTCGAAGCCAACATCGATCAGAGGGGGCGGAAAGAGAAATCGATTAAAAAGAGAGGGAGAATATCGATATGATAAGGCGGAGTAGGAGTAGCCGAGTAGCTCTGAGGGCGAGGGAGGGAGATGTGGTGGTTTAATGGTGGACCATACGAAAGATGAACAAGCATCCTTCCGAAGGTGAGTTTGCGAAGGTAATTGTCTACCAAGTACCAATCGTAACAGAAGAAGGGTATTATATACAGCATGTCACATACTTGGTCTCCCTAACTCAGACCATTCTCGTATAACAAGGCAAAGTGAAGGAAAGAAAAACCATAAGCTCGAAACTAAATGAGAGTAAGAGAGAGAGACAGAGACAGAGAGATGTAAAAAATTAGGGGAAGGATCCTATTCATACTTGAAGCTCTCCATCACTCTAGAATACACCTATTCTAGATGTTTACAAGGAATTCTCTACACACTTCTAGACTTCTAGCACTAGATGCTTCAACCATCATGAACTCTCTAGAGGATCCTTGTCCGTCTAATGTACTTCCGGATCAGAATCAGAATCAACGGCAATATGACCTAGGCACCCAAAACGAAAGCTCGTTAATACATTATCGCTTTGCTCCGAGCTCCTTCTTCGCATATCTCCTGGATAAATGTGATTTCTTTCTCTTGTAGAGATCCATGAACGATGAGCCAGGGGGATGAATACTAAAGTTTATTGAATATTAAATATTAATATTAAAAGTCATTAAATACATTTTTAAATTTATTTTATTGAAAAAGTAAAGTTTGTTGTCTTTTACTATTATTTCTTAAAGGGTAAAATGGTCATTTTAAAAAAATGACCGGTCAAAGGACCAAATCCATAACAAAATGTTAACCACAGACATCGAATTTGTAATTTCTTCTATAAAAGGACCTTATCCGTAATTTCCCTATAACCACAGGGACCAAATTTGTAATTTACCCTAGAATATATAAACTAATACATATATGTATAAATTTGGACAAAAAATTGACCAAATTTATAAGTAGTTGTATAAAGTATAGACAAAAGATAAATAAATTGAATGTATAAATAGTTAAAAACCTTATATATGAAAAGTAATAAAATAAATAAACACCTTTTTTTAAAACTAAATATATAAATAGTTCAATATATATTTAAAACTTATATGTAAGATTAATAATAACAATATTAATAACAATAATCAACAACAACACAATAAATTAAATTTAGTCATGTACAAGTTATTTTCAATTGCTACTACTTAGCAACCATAGGTATTGTAATTGTAATTTTATCGTGAAAAGTATAGCATCCAAAATTTTTATATAAGCACATGGACGAAAATTGTAATTTACCCTAAATTATAATAATAATGAAAAAGAAAAAACAATAAGAAACCATGAAAAATAACACAAATTGTCCCTCAAAGATAGAGGACAATAATGCCCCTGGGTCTAACGGCTCAAGTGAACTGCCGTTAGTTTCATGGACCAAAATGTTATGACCTTTTGATTTTAGGGAATTTTGGTGTAATAAAATTTTTTCAGGGACTAAAACCATAATTTCATATAAACCACAAGGACTATTTGTGTAATTTAGTCTTATAAAACCTTATTCCACAATTAAACACTTTTCTTAAAATTGAAAATTTTAAACTATTAATGTTAAATATTTCAAATTTTTACCTATATTTTATATAGGGTTAAGTACTATTTTGACCATCTAACTTTCGAAAAAATGTGAATTTAGCTACTAAACTATTTTTTGACCCGATTTAACCACTAAACTATTTTTTGTATACACATATAGCCACTAAAATTTTTTTTACTGATTTAACCACTGATAATTGTCCCGATTTGGTCAATAAACTATCATATTTTGTATAGATATAACCATTAGTTTTATTCATTTTTCCCAAAATAGAACAATATACTAAAGTTTAATGGTTAAATCAGGATAAAAAATAGTATAGTGACCAAATGGGACAAATCTAAAAGTTGAATGGTCAAAATGGTACTTAACGCTTTTATATATAAGGTAGAATTTCATATATGTCACTCTAAAACTTCATAATATCATACATACCCAAATAAAAAAAAGAATTTCATATATGTCATTCTAAAACTTCATAATATCATATTTACCCAATTTAAAAATTTAATATCAGATATACCCTTTTGTTAGGCACAAAAAGCCCTCAATCAAACCTATTCTATATCATAGAGGGAGATTATAAATCAAACCTGTTTGATACTCTTAAAAGATATAATTTATGGCCTGTTTATGCCTTATTGAAACCTGATTGGTTGTAACTTAGGCAGATTGCCCAAACTGTCCTATTCTGTTGGACAGGCTAGACATAAAATGTCTACGCTGCTCATGCCTGTTGAGAAGCTTGGACCAAAATAAAGTGTTCTGTTCTTTGTGAATAGAACATGTTCTTTGTGAACAAGTTATACACTTAATGGAATGTGTTTCCATGTCATCATCTAAAGTCTTGGACATAAAGATCAGTTTACAAGTCAAGACTTAGTGGAAAATCAGAAGCTGCTTACACTGCCCAAGCTGTTCTGATACATGAAGACAAAGTGGATATTTGAAATGGGTGACAGACCATTTCTTATATCAAAATGGCTATACAAGAAGAGGAAAGGATTAAAGTTGACATTCCTCTTTAAGTTAAAGCAAACTGCAACAGAGACAAAATGAAAAAGACAAAGATTCTGCTACAAAGGGACAAATGCTGTTTTGTCAGAACGTGAAGAAAAGGTATCTTGTCTTTTTGCAAAGGCACTCCACTATCTCTACATCCAATGAGGAAGGTTCACCAATATTCTCCGAGAGAGTATAAAAAGGAAGCTTCTAAGGAATGCGAGATAACCAAGAGAGAGATATCCCGAACGTGCAAAGAATTGTGTTTTCATGCATGCAAAGTCTGCTTAGAAAAAATACTTTAGTGTGTCCAAGTTGTTCTTGTTCAAGCTGTCTTTCTGTCTTGTAAAATCAGTGAGTACATCTTAGTGAGTGAATTCATTGTAACTAGTCTGAGTGTGTCTTAGATTAGTTGTCTATCAGTTGTTTCTTTCATCTCACTTTGAACAATTTCGCTGTTCAAACTTGTTTGTAATTAACTTCTGTTAATATATACATACAAACATTGAGAAAATTGTGTTGTGATTTTAAACTGCTGTATTCACCCCCCCCCCCCTCCTACAGCTTACATCAGCATACTTGGGAAACCTTTTGGAACCTACAACTGGTATCAGAGCAGTTTAGAGTGTGTGTTAACTCTAGATCTCTCATTACTCCCTATTTCCCACCATGGACAACAGTGTTGCCAGTTCTTCCTCTTATTATGACAATGGGTCAATCGCTAAACCTCCTAAGTTCAATCATCAGAACTTCTCTAGCTGGAAGTGCAAAATGATGCTCTATTTAGAGACTCTGGACGTGCAACTACCAGAGATAGTGATGGAAGGTCCCTATGTGCCAACTTCTGTTACTACTATAACTCCTGCTGCTGAAGGAGCTGTTCCTGAAGTCAGGACTATTGAGAAGGCAAAGGCTCAATGGTCTGATGAAGACAAACGTCTGGTTGCCTTTGATGCAAAGGCCAGGAACATCTTTGTAATCTCTCTACCTGATGATGTGTTCAAACAGTTTGAGAAGATGAAGACTGCAAAAGAAACGTGAGATACTCTCTGTACCGTCTATGATGGCCCCACAATCACATTGGATAACAGGATCAATAATCTTGTTAGACAATATGAACTGTTCTTTGCAAAGCCAAAGGAGACTCTCACTGAAACCTACACCAGGTTTACTGCATTGATAAATGATCTCAAAGCTGTTAGGATCACTAAAGACAACTTAACTTTGGTGAACAAGTTTCTGGACATACTGCCTGAGGAATGGAACTACTTCTCTACTATCCTCAGAAACTCAGTAACCATCAGAGGCATGGATCTTGCGAATCTCTATGGATCCTTGTTAAATGATGAACAATCAAGGCAACAAAAAAGAAATGCTTTGGAGATGTCCAAAAGAGGTGCAACCTTAGTGGCCAGCGTGAGACAACCTGTTAGTCAGGTGTGTGATGTGTTCACACAAGCTGATCAACAGGCTGATGATGAAATGAAGGAAATGTTTGAAGAAAAAGACTGTGAAGATCTTGTTGAGTTTGATGATGAGCAAATGATTGCTATGCTTGTCAGAAAATTCAACAAGAAGATGTTTGGTTGTAAGATGTTGCAAAAGAAATCAGGTGCCATAAAAAAGAAGGCATTTGACAAAACTAATGCTGAGTGCTTTAAATGTGGCAAAACAGGCCATATAGCTGCTAACTGTGTGTCTAAAGCTGTTTCCTCCAAACCATACAAGACAAACAAAGACGATGGCTACAGGGTTAAGTACCTAATGGCCATGGCTATGCTGAAAAAGTTGGAAGACTCAGTGGCTTCCAACAAACAGAAGGGACTTATGGCTGAAACTTGTGACTTGGAGGAGTATGATTCATAGGGGTGTAAATGAGTCGAGCTACTCGTAAGCCACTCGAGCTCGACTCGTTAAAAGCTCGAATTAAACAAGCCCGAGCCGAGCTTGAGCCTAAATTCGAGCTCGTATGATAAACGAGCTCGAGCCCGAGCTTCACATATCGAGCTCGCGAGGCTAAACGAGCCTATACATAAATAAAAATTTTAAATTAATAAATATATAATAATATAATATATAGATTAAATAAATATAAATATATTAAAATAACAAGTTATATATTATGTAAAAAGATTATTTAAAAATTAATTAAAAAAGTAAAATATATAATAAACGAGTCGAGCCCGAGCTTGAAAAATTATTCACGAGCCGAGCTCGAGCTTTACATACAAAGCTCGAAACGAGCCGAGCCGAGCTCGAGCTCGAGCCTAGTACTTTTAAACGAGCCGAGCTCGAGCTTAAATGGGCTTAGGCTCGGCTCGACTCGTTTACACCCCTACTGATTCATCATCTAATGAAGAAGACAAGAATTGCCTGATGACCAACACTGATGTCCTCTCAATAAGCAACCTGAAACAGGACCTGGCTGAAGCTGAAGCTCTCAGCACCTTTGAGAACTAAAATCCCACCATGATGTATAAGGTACAACATTTTAAAGATTACAGCTCTGAGGGAAAAGTTAAAATGTTTGATTATTTGCTTGTTGATTTAAAAGCTGCTGTGGAGAAGCATGATGCTTTAAAGTCTGAAATCTCTAAGCTGAAATCTGATCTTGAAATAAAAACTAATGAACTGAGAAGTTTTCATGAGTTGAAAACTGAACTTGATGAAGTAAAAAACATCAACATCATTTTATTAGAAGAAAAGAGAGAAACAGTTTCAAAGCATGCTAAGCTTCAAAAGATTGTTGACTCTTGGTGTCATTCAGCTTAGAGAGTCAGTCAATGTATCAATCAGCAGATTCCTGCTCAAATCCAAGCCTATCTTGGAGGAGATCTTGATACAACAGTATCTATTGTTGAGATTAATAATCTGGAAAAAGACTTATCTACTCTTGGTGAGCTTAGTTTATGTGAAAAAGCTATAAAGACTGATGATGGAATGTGTCCTCCATCAAATCAGCCAGCTAAGTGCATAGCCAATTCACATAAACAAAAGAATGGAAAACAAGCTAAAACTGCAGCTTTGGGAACCAAACTTGTCAACCAGACATGTTCTAGATCTAAAGCTGATGGTAAGAAACCTGTTAATCCATTCAATGCTGAACATTTTGAGAAAAAGTTTTCAAAAGGTAAGCAGCCTGTTTACAACAGGGGTAAGTCTCATGTTGGAAGCAAATCTGCTATGATTTCAAATAAGTTTTTAAATCATAGTGGAAAACTGGTTATGAATGAAGGAAAATCTTTTGCTAAAACCAGAAGTAATGACCATGTTGATAGGCAACAATCATCACATCTCAGTTTAGGCAAAGACAAAGCCATTTCTCAACCTGAGAAAACTGGGAATAAGTTTCCCAAACTTGTGGAAGGACAAAAGACAATCAAATTACATGTATTTGATCTTTGCCCTCCCAAAAAGAGGAAAGAGGACACATGCAAAGCTGTTGCTGTTGTACTGCTAGGGTTAATTTATTGTAATCAACTTTACGAATTTATTTGTATTAATCTAATAGTTCATAGGTTTTATTGTATAAGCTTTAATAGTTTAATCCACGGGCTTAGGTCTCATTAGGTTTATTATTTAAAGGTTATTTAGGGTTTATAGAAAAACATACAAGCAAAGATTGAAGGTGTAGGAGTCCGTGTAGCCATTCGTGGTTAGAGAGATAAACCTTTGTTCTTCGTGTTCTTCGTTCAAGGTTTAATATTCGGCAATTGGTTTGTTTCATGTTCGTGATCGTTATTATATATTGCGTGATTGTTTGTTTGCTTGATTATTCGGGACCTACAATTGGTATCAGAGCCACTAGATTGGTTTTGATTGATTATTTTCGGTACTCATGGTCGTCGTTTTTAATTTTTTTCATCTGTTCCCAAAGGAACTGAATTGGAGTTTCCAAAATATTCATACATACCTTCGGAGAGATTAAAGTTCTCTGGTGGGCCACCACCCGTGTTACTAGACATCAGTGGTTCAATAAACCTATTCTATTTTTTCACTGCCTATCTAATTGGTCAATAATTATTCAAAGGGTCAACCGTGTGATTTAACTTGGTTTTGGTCGATTATTGGCTATTGACTTATGTGGAGGATAAATGCTAAAGTTTTAGTATTGGATAGGGTCTCACTCGAAAGTTGTTGCAGATTTTACTCACTGGTTGTTGCTGATTTTATAAAATAAAATAAAAACCTCTCGGTTCCATTTTCTTGGCAACTTTCGGATCCTTCATAGAATAATTTGTCAAATATATTATTGGATCCTTGACTTTTGGTTAAAGTTATTTTTTTCTTTTGAATCCCATTGATTTTTAAACTCTCGGTTTATGTAAATTTTTATTTTTCTTATTTTTTTACTTTTAGTTAGTAATTTTTTTCAGATTCAAATTCGGTAATTAAAGTCGAAGATTAATTCTAAACAGTTCGTTGTGAAAATTCGCTTGATACTATATTCCTTGGGGTGAACATCATTCTGTTTTTGCAACTAATTCGTAAAAGATTTAATCTAGATTTTGAATGCACTTTGAATTCATTTTTTTAATCCATTTTTATTAAGTTTGTGGGTTGATTGCATTTTAGTATTTAAAATCAAAGATAAATTTTAACGGTTGGTTGTGAAAATTCGCTTGATACTATATTCCTTCGGGTGAACGTCATTCTGTTTTTACAATCAATTAGTTAAAATTTTATCTAGATTTTGTATTAAAAATTCAAATTTCGGATCCATTTTTCGAGAAGGAGAACTTGGAAATTCAGAGTTTTTAGATCAAATTAATATTTAGTTATTAAAATTAAAGATCGGTTCCTAACGGTTGATTGTGAAAATTCACTTGATACTATATTTTTTTTCGGGTGAACATCATTCTGTTTTTACAATCAATTCATAAAAGATTTGATCTAAATTTTGTGGAACCGTTGTGATCAAATTTTTTCTAAGTTAAACTTTTGAATCATTTGGAATTAGAAAGTTGTAACTTTCTAATCCTTTGTGACTCAAAAGTTAGACTTGAAATTTTTGACTAAGTGCTTTTAATTCTTACATTCGAAAGTTAAAACTTTTGGATCCTTAGCATCCGAAAGTTATAATATTCGAATCATTGTTAGTCAGACTTTCGGTTCCAAAGTTTTTTCAGACTTAGAAAATTTCAACTTGTGTTTTTCATTCATTCGAAAGTCATAACTCTCGGATCATTCTGATTCGAAAGTTACAACTTTCGGATCATTCTTCAAGTTTTTTTTCTAAGTGTTGAATCAGTTCAAGTCAATCACCAATCTGAAGATCCATTCAAGCATATCAATATGTCTGGACAGAACGAGAAGATTTCAGACAAAACACACTCCGCTCTCGACACTAAGGTAAGTCTTTTTCCTAAAGAAGTTTTAGCTGAACTAGATATGCTATGAAAAGAAGCTAAGAAGTTAGATGCATTTAAGACTGCTCTTCGGGATGCTCGAAATGAAACATCCGATTTGAAAATAAACATTTTAGCGTTACAAGAAATAATGTCTAAGACTAAAACTGTATCAATGGAAGTAACTGCTAAACTGGCCAAATTAGAATACGATCATCAAGTGCTTAAGTCTGAAAAATCCCACAGTGATTACAACTATCACTGTGTCGTGGCTGAGAAAAAAAATTAAACGAAAAACTCAAAGACATGGAAGATAGGTTTTATAAACGTGGTCAAACTGATCAAACCATAAATATGTATAAACCTAGAGAGTTGAAGTCTAAAGACGGTTTAGGATATACCGGTCGTGGAGTCATGCACGAAATGGTCAACATACAACATGATCCTTTGTATGATGTTGAGACCATGGGTTACGCTTTTAAAATACCTTATCACAAAACTCTGCCAGAAGTGCTGGCCGAAGAAGAAGAAAAACAAGCAAGACCTAATATAAAACAAACTAAATTTGTTTATGACTGGTTAAATTACGATTCTCTTCAAGGAAAATTAGATAAAACATTTCGAGAAGATGAATTTGTTGAACCAAAAGAGATCCCACTTGATCCGAACTTGCCAAAACCTCGTGAATATGTAACATATTCTGTTCTACAACATCAGGCTTCTGATCTAAAACAGAAATTGGAAAATACAACACGAGATTTTGAGCAAGAACGGATAGATTTTACATAGAAAATATCAAATCTAGATACAGAAATTGCTCGACTTAATTCTTCTATGGTTGACACTTCACTGAATAATGATAAATTCCATGACCTTGAGTTAACTTTAAAAGAAACCAAAGAGTTGTTTGATTCTGACAGAAACAATTTTTTAAGAAAAGAAAATGAGTTTAATGAGGCAAGACGACAGTTTTCAGTTCGAGAACAAAATTTCAAAATCGATGCCCACTCATTTGACAAAGAACGAGATCAACTTCTAGCCACTATTAAGGGAGTAGAATCTCAACTTGTTTCTAATCAACATAGTTTAGAAAAATAAGTTTCTGTCACTCACAACTCTAAGGGTATGATTTCAACTCCAGCCAGTGAGACAAACTCAAATCTGAGAAAACAACATCTCTTAGACATCAAGAAAGGCAATATAAAGTTGGAAGTTCCGATGAAGATTTACACCGGTGAATCTTCTAAATCCTCTTTCAAAAGAGCCGTAAGGAATTCAATATATTCTTACTTTAAGAGTACAGGGAATTCCCGAAAGCCACAAAAGATCGGAAAATCCAACAACAGGCATAACTTGTTCTCTACTAAGAATAACTCAGGCTTCTCTTCTGCTCAAATGAAAAATCGTTTCAACAATCCTAAGGACTCACAACCATTCATATCTGATTCTCATGTTATCAAGAATAACAAAGTTTGGTTTGATGTTAATCAAAAGGCTGCTTCGTGTGATGATCTTGTATCACATAAACCTTGTTTGAAATATTCTTTTGAGCAACTACTTGATTTACGACCTGCTAAACTTCGTAATTCAGCTCATGTTATGAATGGTCGTCTATCCCAAGTTAGGCATAAAACTGTTAACCATCACGTAAATAAAAACAAAGGGCCCACATTCACTCTCCGATGGGTACCAAAGACTATTATAAAGGAACCTAATTGGAAATGGTTACCCAAGAAGGTCATTTCTCAGAGATGGGTACCCAAAGCTAACCTGACAGGACCCACACTTCAATTGGTACCAAAAGTTACGTGATTTTTTTGCAGGTAAATGGCTCCTGCTCATTTCAGTTCAGGACCCGAGCTTCAAAGAGATGGTTTCTAGTTATCTCCGACTAGAACCCGGACCTTTAAGAGATGGCTTCTAAACATTCTGTTTAGAACCTGTGCTACAGTGTTTCTGAAAAGTTCCACCCTGACACGCATATCTGAGTGTCAGTTCAATATCAAAGACGAAACAACTACAGGGAGCATAACTTTATTTCTTATATTATGCTTCCAAATTCTGTTGACTGATATTTATTCTTATTGCAGGGGGAGTTTTCAACTACGCATTAATGAGGACGTGTTTTTCACTCTTCTAATATGCGGAATTTTTTAAAAGAATTAATTTTTAAGTGCATACTTGTAGGGGGAGTAGTTTTATTTATTTATTTGTTGTTTTTCTTTAGTAGTTAAAGTTTTTTTAAAGAGTTTTTGTTAACCCTTAATGATGCAAACTGTTTTGGATTTTATCCGATCATCATTTAAGGGGAAGAAAATTTCATTTTGTTTCATCTGAAATTTCATGCCAATCAGGATACATTCATTCATTCTGATTCACTTATTCTGATTCATACTGACTGATCAGATCTCATGACACAATTCTCTTAGAATCTCTCCACGCCCTATTGAATTCGTTCATATCTGAATTGTGTTTCTGTAGGTCCCAAAAAGGTTTCCCTGGTGTATTGTTCTAAGCTATAGAGGGGGGGGGGGGGGGAATACAACAAATTAAAACTCAACACTCTTTTCTCAATATTTGTGTATATATATTAACAAGTGTTAATTACAAACAAACTTGACTGCGGAAAGGTTCAAGCTGAGATGACAGATACAACATATGTTCAACTAATCTAAGACACACTCAGACTAGATACAATGAATACACTCACTAAGATGAACTCACTGTTTTACAAGACATAGATGGACAGCTTGAATAAGAACAACTTGGACGCACGTTACTGTTTTATTCAAGTAGACTTGCATGCATGAAAACACACTTCAATGCACGATATGAATTTCTTACTCTTTGTTTTCTCACAATCCTTAGAAGCTTCATTTTATACTCTCACTGAGAATCTCAGTCACTAGTACAAAATATGTCATCCGTCACGTTAAAAAACCGTGGCCATAGACTTTTGGCCACAGTTTTATTTTTTATTCAAATCGTGACCAAAGGTCGCATCACTTTTGGTACCTTATGACTACATTTATTATCCGTGACTAAATCACAAGTAAAACCGTAGCCATAGCCTAAAACCGTGGCTATATGGTTACAATTTCTATATAGTTGTGGTCCATATTTTTTAGGAACCGTGACCATAAAATACTTTTAGTCACGATTTCTTTTAACACCATCACAGTTGGATACATTCAGACACACATAAACAATTAATCTGTGGCGTTAACATTCTTACAGACACGCATAAACAAATAAACCGTGGCCACCTGGTATATTTAAAGACGCATAATTATTTAATCGTGACCATTGGATAAATTTATACACACATAATCAGCTAAACCGTAACTATTTGACACATTTAAACACACCACATGAATGAAACTGTGACAATTGGTAATATTTTAACACACATAAACTATTAAATGGTGTGACCATTGGTACATTTAGACATGCATAAACAATTAAACCGTGACCGTCGGGTACACTTAGACACACATAATTAATAAAAATGTGACGATTGGTTGCAACAGGAGATACATAAAGTATTAAACCGTGACAATTGGTACATTTTGACACACAAAAATAATTACACTGCAACCATATGATTATTTTAGTCACAGAATAATTCGCTGATTCATGACAATTGCTTACTTTGAGACACATATAATAAACAAAACTGTGACCATAGACCATTTTTAGTTACTTATTACTTCCTAATCGTGGCAATTGGTAACTTTTAAACACATACAACAATACAATCTGTGACCATTAAATACTTATTGTTACATTATATTTCTTTTAAAATCACTATTGTTCCTTTTAGACACGTGTAAAAAATTAAACAGTGACAATAAGTTACTTACAGCCACACATGTTTTCTTTTATCGTGATTGTTGTTTACTTTTTAGACACACATAACATTTATAATAGTGACCTTAAAATATTTATAGTGTCATGTTGTTTCGTAAACGGTGACCGTTTATTCCTTTTAGTCATACAAAATAAAAATAAAATGTGACCATAAAATACATATAGTCACATTCTTTTCCTTTAATTATTACAATTAATTACTTTTAGCCACATATATTAAAATAAGACGTGACCATAAACTACTTGTAGTCATGGTTTGTTTTCTTTTATCGTGATTAATATTTAATTTTTGACACATATCAGACATTTAATCATGACGATAAAATACTTATACCGACACGTTTTTTTAAATTGTGACAATTGATAACTTTAACCATACAAAACAAACTAAATTGTGACCATAAAAAACTTATAGCTACAGTTTCCCTCTTTTATTATAACAATTAATTACTTTTAGTCACATAAAATAGATGTAATCATAAACTTCTTGTAGTCACGGTTGTTTTCTTTCATCATAATTAATGTTTACTTCAATGAACTATAAACGATTGTGCTAAATGTTGTTAGACGTTATTATAGTACACATTCAGCCGAGTACATACCATTAACTATAATATGGACTTTAAAATATTAATTAAAAATTGATGTTTCAAATAGATGAAGCATCCACTAACATTGTATTTGCAATAAGTTGAGAGTTCACAATTCACTTTAATACCGATTTATAAAACATTCAAATGTCTATTTTGAGAAGCATCCACTAACACACAAGAAAGTAATAAAAAAATGAATCACACTTGCATATATCATACATTTGAGACTTGACACTCAAGGCGATAAATTCCTTGATTTGTTGGTGTTCGCAAGTCCAAAATCCTGTAGTTCAAACGGGTATCTTGGTTAACACGGACAAGTTCTCCAGCCTGCATAAATAAAATGACTGTTTTAGCATACAAAAAGAGGTTCTTAATTTGGTGGCAGTTTCATAACGCCATTTATTTAATCTCAAAAAATGTTAAGTTGCCAACACGTAATTTTGCAGATTACGTTTGAATATCTCATGAGGTACCTCCAAAGCCTTCTCAATTTCAACATCACCTCTGGAAGCATCCTCGACATTTATCGGAAGCACCGTTGCAGCCCTGTTTACACAATAAATCTTCCTCATTTAGACTTCAACCTGCATACATTAACATCAATAATGCAGATTACATAATCAAGACTGTAAACATTTATGTAAATCATATAAACCCTAAATCGAAATACCACAATCAGATTGTTTTAAGCATCTACAAATCACCAAAACCCGTCCGATTATTATTGATTATTAGATTAAAATCATTCGAGTTGGATGCTGAATTGGTGATGTTGATTCACATGTTAATTAAGTAATTAACATAAGAAATTGTGAAATTCACCTGTTGGGAGGCACCTTTAATGGCATCAGGAGGAACCGTTACGACTCCTTCAATATCCACAAACGATTCCTTGCTAATAGCCGTAGCGTACTTAACCATTTGAGCACTAACAAGGTCAGGAGCCACCGTCAACATGCACTGTACTGTATACCCCTTCTCTCTCACCGTCAAAAACGCCATTTTCTTCCGTACAGCACGAATAGCCTGAGCCCTGCCTCGTAACAACACCGTTTGGTCTTTGAGTTCATCTGTCAGCTTTGAGTTCATCTGTCAGAGAACTGACCTTGATCCATACACGACCTGAAACCACTTTTGATTGAAGATCTTTGATAGGAACGTCCCCATAGTTGGCAGCAAGAGGATCGGGCCCATCTATGGAAGCTATAGCAACACCAAACGTCGCAGCGGATGCGGTGGCAGCCCCTTGATTAACCAATAAATCATTGTATTTTAGATCACATAATATGGTAGAGCATAATAACCGAATAATTGAATTAATTGACTCATCAATATAAATAAAATCACAACCCTCGATTTATACAATGCCATAAACTTCATTATCATCATATATTAAATCACAGCCCCTTGATATATGTATGAAACAAATCGATTTTGTGGGAAAAATTTTAAAGTTTAATAAAGAGAAATCGAGTTTGAACATCACAGCCTCTTGATATTTTTATGAAAGAATCTGATTTGTAGAAAGAGATCGATGTTATAGAAGGAAAAAACAAGTTTTAATAGAGAAAATTTGAGTTTGTACCTGGATGGGACTTCGATGGCCCGTACGGAGGAGGAGGATGGCGGGATAGCAGTGGTCGGAGGAGGACGCCGCCGGAAGGAGGGATGCGCAGGAAGGAGAAGGCGCAGGGGTGGGGAGGAGAGCGTATTAGGGTTTTTGGGGAATATGTGATGCAAAAGTCGGGTTGTACCTCTTCCCGCAGCAAGTGAGAGAGAGGGCACTTCTAAATACATGTTTCATTTACTTGTACTTTGAGCTGTAATAGAAATACTCGAGTAACACAACCAGATTTAGCAGTTAACTAGTTTATAACCCACGTATTACGTGGATATTTTTAGTTAAATTTATTTATATAAAAACATACAAAAATAATAATTGTGTTTATCTTTTATTATTAATTGATTAACAAATAGAGTATATTTATCTTTTTTTTTTAATAATAAATTGTTTTTATCTTTTATTTTTTATAATAATAAATTGTAATTATGTTTTTTGGTGAAATGTAGAGGTGGCACATGACATTTCATGTTTTCATTTATTATATTTAATATAAATAATTTCCACAACTCATTCAAATTTCTACATTTGGATCTAATTACGATTATCATGGATAATAATGATAGATATTTATTTTAGATAAACATTAATTTAATATGTTAAAAAATATAATTTATTACTAATTATTAATGAAAAAAATAAAATCAAAATTTAATGTAATTAAGTTAATGTGTTAATATTGGAAACGGATGTTGGAAAATAAAATTTTCTTGCTTTCTGGAAGTGACATATGACATTACTTGTTTTGCTTTATTATAATATAGATTGAGACCCATGTATTACATGGGTTGATTTAGAAAATACATAATATTTTAATAAATTATTATAAAATTTATGTATAATTAAAAAAAATTGAAAGCTAGTTAAATACTTAAATTATAGATAAAAAAATACTTAGTTGCATGATATTACATAAAAAACTTTGTTATATTATATCATTAAAAACAGATAATGTGTGTTTGCAAAAGAATGTTTCTTTTAATTTTTAATAACTTCAAATATGAAATATCAATGTAAGAAACAAAAGCTTCTATTACGTGAATTTGCATATATATACTTTGAAAATGATAAAATATAAAAATGGAATCTCTGAAAATCAATAAAATCAGTAAATGACGTGGCAAAAGAAGAGAGCGACATGTGGCAAATTAAATGAGAGAATGTCATGTGGCATTTAGTTACTCTTTTAATAGTATAGACCATTAAGTACTTTATAAGCATAAAAAAAGTCTGGCCCTAAATTGTAACGATTTAATAATTTGATTTTTCCAATCTATAAACAATAACAGAATATCTATACTCATTCTTGTGAAGCCACATGTCATTACCATGAATCGACACGTGACATTTATAGGTTTTAAAAATAAAAAAATATTAAATTATATTTATCCTAATCTAATATAATCTACTTTTAAATTCAAATCAAATCAAACAAAATCTAATACTCTAAAAACTTGTTAATTATCATATAATATATATAAATGTTTAAAAAAATACAAGAAAATAATTATTATTCATATATATTTAGACTTATATAAAATTAATAGGTCATAATAGATAATAATATCATTCTTATATGCTTTTGTTTAAAAAATAATGTTTATACATTTACCTTTTAATTTATTATGTTTTATATATATTAAAAATATCCGCGTATTACGTGGGGTAATAAACTAGCAAAATACTGTTATAGAGTAACTAACTTGCCATTTGTCATCTTCACATGATGCCAAGTGGCATCCTATGCTAATGACAAGTGTTAATTACTATTTCAATATTATTATTAAAAGTTGGCATATGATCTAGGCTATTGATGCTAAAAGCTGCTGGCATATGATCATGTTGTTGCTGCTGGTCATGGTTGCTGTTGTTGGTTTAATGATGTTGAAGTGGCTGTTTTACGATACATGATATGTTACTTAAAAATTATTAGAATGATGTTGAAGTAGATGTTTCATGTGGAGTTTGTTCAAACTAGGATGGATTGATGTATTTTTAATAGAATTTGAATATTGATAAATATAATTGATTTTTGAGATAATTGTGGTTAAACAGGTACATAACAAATTACAAATTACTTTAAGATAAATATAACAAATTACAAATTATACATAAATACCAATTTTCACATGTTTATTTTTCTTATATCGTGACAAAAAAAATACTTATAGTAATATGCTTTTTTAAACTATAAACAATAATTACTTTTAGCTACACAAAACAAATTATAACGTGACCATATGATGATTATAGTTACATTTTTTTTTCTTTGTGATGAATGTTGTTTACTTTTAGACATTTATAAGAAACTAAATTATTCTAGTCATAATGATTTTCTTTTACCATGACTATTGTTCACTTTTAGAGATTTCAAAAAATTAATTTGTAACCATTGAATACTAGTAGTCATGTTCGCTTTTTTAAACCGTGACCATTTATTACGTTTAGCCACACATAACAAATTACGTCGTAGACATAAAATACTTATTGTCACATATTCTTTTTTTACCATGACTATTGTTTACCTTAGACACATATAATAAATCTACTCGTCATGTTTAATTGTTTAACTATTAATAGTCACTTCTTTGCTTTTTATAAACCGTGACAAAAACAACTTATAGGGACATTTTTTCACTTAAACCATAACCACTGATTACTTTTGGTCACACAAACCAATTCTTCGTGTGACCATAAATACTTACAGTCACTGTTTTTTTCTTTTATCATGAAAACTGTTACTTTTACACACTAATAAGAAATTAACTAGACCATGATCATTAAAAAAATATAGTCGCAACATTTTTTTATCATGACTATTGTTTACTTTTAGTTACATAAAAACAATAAACCGTCACCTTTAAATATTAATCGTCACAAATTTGTTTAATCCGTGACAAAAAAACTCTTTATATTGAATTTTTTTAATGCGTGAGATTGATAGCTTTTAGTCACAAAACAAATTAAATCGTGGCTTTAATGTACTTATAATCATATCTTTTTCATTTTACTATTACTATTGTTTACATTTAGACACACATAAAAACTTAATCTGTCACCTTCAAATATTAATAGTCACATGCTTGTGTGTCTTAAACTGTGGCTAAAACATAATTATGGTGATATGTTTTTTTTTTCTTAAACGTGATTATTAATTACTTTTATATACATAAAAGAAATTAAATCGTGACAAAAAAAATACTTAGTCACGTTTTTCTCTTTTATCATGAATATTGTATAATTTTACACACACATAAGAAACTAAACCGTGACTGTAAAATACTTATAGTCACAATAATTTTCTTATTTCATGACAACTGTTTACTTTTGGACAAACTTAATGAACTAAATCATGACCATTAAAGACTTATAGTCACAATGTTTTTGTTTTACCATATGTGGCTAATGAACTCCACCCTTTGGTCTCACAAAGCGATTTCGTGACCATATAAGTTAGCCTTCTGTCACAGTTTATTTATGTGACTAATTCCACCATATAATTTAGGCTCATACAATTAGACTTCAGGGTGTCCCTTTGGTCAGTGAAAGAGATTTCCGTGACCATATACATATTTATCATCACAGTTAATAACCATCACAAGATTATTATAGACATCAAACAAATAACTGTGACAAACGATGACATTCGGTAACAATGTGGCAACCGTGACAAGTCTTTGTCACGATCCTTATGTTAAACCGTAGCTTAAGGTTTGAATGTGATTTGCAATGGTCACAGTTATTGAGATAAACTGTGGCTATCATAATAATACAAGTTCATATATGACCCTTTAGTCACGTCAATAACAAAAACTGTGGCTAGGCAGTTTGGACAAAACCATGACCATAGGTCATTTTTGTACTAGTGAGTGAAGCTTCCTCATTGGACAAGGAGATAGTGGAATGTCTTTTCAAAAAGACAAACAAACTTTTCTGCACATTCTGATAAAGCAGACTTGTCTTCATGTGGAAGAATCTTTGTCTTTTTCTTTTTGTCTCTGTTGCAGAGGCCTTTAATTAAAAGAGGAATGTCAACTTTGAACCTTTCATCTTCTATTAAGGCCATTTTGATATAAGAAATGGTCTGTCACCCATTTCAGATATCCCTTTGTCTTCATGTAACAGAGCAGCGTAGGTAGCTTTTGCAGCTTCTGTATTTCCACTTTGTCTTTGACTTTGTAATTGATCTTGTAGTCTAAAAGAATACATGAGGACAAGGAAACATATTTCATAAAGTGTTTAGCCTGTTCACAAAGAATAGGTTCTGTTCACAAAGAACAGAACACTTAGAATTTGTCCAAGCTGCTCAACAGAATAGAGCAGCGTAGACAGTTTATGTCCAGCTTGTTCAACAGAATGAAAAGCTTGGGCAATCTGCCTTAGTTGCAACGAATGCAATAGGGTAAACAACTTTGACTTATATTGCAAATCACTTTTCAGGTTTCAATAAGGTATTAACAGGCCTTAAATTATACCTTTAAGTGCATCAGACAGGTTTGATTAAAAATCTCCCCTTAAGATGTAGTGCAGGTTTGACTGAGGCCTTTTTGTGCCTAACAATCTTCCCTATTTGCAATAATTAGTCTATGCTGATTTTATCAATAATCACTATATATTTTTACAATACACTTTGCTGAAATAAAATTACAACATTTGAGTGAAGTAAAGGATCAGTTTATATATACTGATTTTGATTACACAACAACATATGTTCTTACAAGAGTACAACTAATGTGATAATATAGATTACAACTAATGTAAAGGAAAAGTTACAACTAATGCAACAAAGTACAACTAATGAAAAAAATTCAACATGTTGGACTGTTGATGGTGGGAGCAAGTAATGGCAAGCTTGTCCAACTGATGGACAGCTTCCATTCTTCATCTACTCAAATAGTAGATGGACCTTTAAGATGTGGAGCTTCTCCTTCAAACATTTGATCGAGCTCCTCCCTTGTTTCTTCAATTTCCTCCATTTCAACCCTTAGGAATCTGAAGTTGGGATGTTGAAGCTCTCCTCTTTCATGGAACCCTTTGAGCTATTCCTAGATAGCTGTTCTCCATTTTACAAATTTTCTAAAGGAGTTTGCAAGTCTAAAAGAAATAAGCTGCTTAAGACCAACCTTGTGTAAATCTGATGCTCTCTGGAAACACTTTTTCTTTGTTAGGGTATCTACAAAAAATACCCCCAGCTCAGGTTCTTCAATCAGCTTGTCATCCTCATGTTCCACTCCCCTGGGCAGGCTGTGATCTACTCCTTTGATTTCAACGGCCACATCACCTTAATCAATCATTATCAGGAGTTCTTCCAGCTCAGTATCCTTTCTCCTCCTCCTGGCCTTTATCTTGGGTTCAACCACTGAGGTACCCTTGATTTGTTCTTTTGTGATCAGGCCAAGATTCTTCACTCTCTCCATTAATGTTTTGACATATGCCCTGGTAGTCTTAGCAGTTTCAGACTTAGACTCGATTAGGGCAACTGCCAGTTCTACCTATTCTCTGAATCCCATTTGAACAACATCAGTGTGTTCATATGCTTCTAGTTCTGGACTTTCAGCACCCATTCTGGTTATCTGTAATTTCCACTGTTTGCCTTTCTTTGAAATGGGAACAGCTTTGACAATAGTCTCCTTGGCAAGTCTTCTGTTTGCAACATCAAAGAACGTTTTCCTTGCCAGGTTGTCAAAGTGAATCTGGGCTCTTGCAGAGGAGGATGCTTGCTTAGGTTTGGTCACAGAGACCTGAGCACCCTGTTCCTTCTCTCATTCCTCTTCAACCACTGACTCTTTGGCAGCCTCTAAAAGTTTCCTTTAGACATCCAAGGAAGGCATTTTAATTTTTCTTGCCTCCCTCTATGCAAAGGCTTTTGCAGTTTTAGCAGAGGCTTCATCTGTCTTTAGTTTTTCAAAGGCTCGAAGCTGTTCTTCTTTGAATTCATAATAGGTCTCCATGGAGACACCCATTTCTTTAGCTCTGGCCTTATCAAACTTCAGTTGGGCAGCTTTAAGGTAGTCAGGGTCTACCGAGGCTTTCTTCTTCCCTTTAGCTGTTATTTGTGGAACAGCTTCAGGTTCCTCTTCTTCTTCTTCTTCTTCTTCTTCTTCTTCTTCTTCTTCTTCTTCTTCTTCTTCTTCTTCTTCTTCTTCTTCTTCTTCTTCTTCTTCTTCTTCTTCTAGTATTAGATGTTTCCTTCTGCTTGACCTGTCCCCAGGAATGGATTCCTCCCCCTTAGATGGTGCAAGGTTTGGAGATCCAAAATGAGTAGGCCGAGCAGCTTCAGTTGAATGGGAGATATCCATAGTAGGACCTGTAGGACCTGTTTGTGAGGCACCTGCTACTTGACCTATGGATGCTGATTTCTCCTTAGAAGGAGATGAAGATTCTCCCCCTTAGACTTGGTCTTTGAGGCAGATATCTTCTCCCCCTTTGAAGGAGATGGCACATAGCCTTCAACACTTGGTCTTCCTGGAGAAACAAATTCAGTAGGTGGAGCAACAGTTTTGGCAGCAGGTATGGGGCCAACTAGGATATGCACTAAGAAAGCCAGGTTGTCCTTTACCTCTGCAAGTTGGGCAAGACAGGTTTGTAGAGAGGTAGATTGGGAAGTAGCAAGAGAGGACAGCTGAGAGAAGGCTTCCCTGTCAGAAGCTGTGAACAGCAAACTCTGAAGCTGTGCAAGATGTAGTTCAAGAGAATCTTGCACATCATCAAGGTTTGATGACACAGAATTTGACTGAAAGACTATTAAGGTGTTTAAGATGGCCAATGTAGAAGGAAGGGTAGTTGTGCAAGTGTTTAGGAGAGTTGACAGCTGTTGGGAGACAGCTGCCAGAGAGGACACAAAGTCCTGTTGAGTGGAAAGGATGGTGGAGAGGGTAGTGGAGATTGTTTGCAGCTGTGCAGTGAGTGCAAGCAGCTGTGAGGATTGATCAGCTTGAGGAGGAGGGATTGGAAAGCAAGTCTTGAACGAATCAAAAAATCCTTTAAGCTGTGCAGACACAGAGTCTGATATGATGGTTGGTAGGGAGGTCATGGAGTTTTCTAAAGAACCAACTTTGTTGGTCAGCAATGATAGTTGATCCTTCAAAGGAAGATCTTTGGGGGATGGAGGAGTATGTGTGGATTGTTTGGATTGTGTTGAGGGAGAAGAATGAGAATGAGAGGAGGATGAGGCAGGTGTTTGAGGATTTGTGGGGGAAGGTAGTGATACTTTAGAGAGAAGTTCCATAGCCTGGGCATAGGTGAGATGGCCCAGCTTGGAAGGGTCAATAGATCCTTCAGCAGTGGCTAGTTCTGCATCATGAGGAAAGGTGGTAGGAGTTGGTGGTCTTTCAGATGCTGCTTGTGTTGCAACACCTTCATCAAGACCTGGGGTGGTTCCCTCAGCAGTACCTTGGTTTATAGGTACCTCTTCATGGGGAGAGGGCATGTGCATTTCAACGTCAGCAGTGGTGAAACCTGCTGATGGAGTTTGCATTTGAGGGGCAGCTTCACCAGAGGGATGGTCCATTCCCTGTGGTTCATCAGCTTGAGGAAAGGCTCCTTCAACAGCCGTTGGGTGTACAACAGCTGCATCACCAGGAGCAGAAGATGGAGGCTGAACTGCTGGATGGTTTGTTCCAGCAGCTTGGCACCTCGTGCAGACTCAGATGGTGTATGAGAAGTATGAGGTGGAGACTGTGTGGACTTAGTGTGGAGTGCAGTGGACTCCTGTATTTCAATACCCTCAGCCTGTTAGGAGGCTGGGATAGTTGATGTGGTAGTTCCTTATGTACAACTGATTCCTGTTGGGAGGAACCAGAGGTCTAGGCAGACTCTGGGTTGACTCAGGGTGGAGTGAAGCCTGCTCCAAGGGTGCTGATCCTTCTCCCAAAATAGGAGAGGCAGCAGGGGTTGCTTCTTTTTCAACTGACTCCTGTTGAGAGGGGTCAGAGGGGCTTGTTTGGGTAGATGGTTTCTTCCTAGCTAATTATTTTCTCCTTGAATATTATGACATTGTGGGGGATTGAGGAGAAGTAGCAGGAATTTGTGTATGGACTGGTGATGAGACTGGGTCAGAAACAGGGGGGTTAACCTGTTCCATGGTCACAGGTGCCACAGAGGCACCAGCCACAAAGGCTTCAGGTTCAACAGATGAACCAGGGTGAGAAGTCTGCTCCCCCTCAGCCACTGAGGCTGATGGGGCAGACTTTGACTTAGCTATTTTAGCCTTCTTGAGGACAGGCTCAGCTTCAGTCGATTCCAGGCCTCTCTTGACAATTTTAGGCCTGGATTTGGATTTTCCTTTGGGATCAACCACCGGATCCACCCTCACAGCAGAGGGTCCTTCCACCATGCCAAGTAACCTCCTCATTGGTGTAGAGAGAGGAGGTTCATTTGGGAGAACTGGAGTGTAGAAAGAAGGTCAAAAAATTTTAATAAGTGTAGTTTAAGTCTAAGTTACATTTTTTGTTCAAAATCTTAAAATTTTATTTTTACTTTTACTTATTTTTAACTTTCTTAGTAAGAAGGTCAAAAAATTACTGAGGGTGCATTCATAGTTGAATAAAATAAACATTGCATGAAAATCTTGTGCTTAGGGTAAAAGATTTGGCATAGTTTATTCCGTTACACAATAAGGTTGAAAAAGTTGAATTTATTTCAAAATTTTCGAAATTTTCAAAGTTTCAGGGGTTAATTTGAGTTTGGGTTAAACTCGAATATGGATGGCCTCGAATCTGTCAGTAGATTCGAAAGTGACATTAGTTTCGAAGGTTGGTGGTATAAATAGGTTAACAGTAATGTTCATTAATTCATCTGTTTTCGAATCTATTCCTCGAGTTTGTCTGGCGATTTCGAATCTATTTCCTCGAGTTTGTCGCTTTCAAGAAAACAACTATTTGTCGAGTTTTTGTCCGTGTGGGTTCGATACTACTCATAGATCTAGGTATAATCAAGTGTTTTGTACAAGATTTAAGTAGTATTATACTCCATTTAGGTCAAAATCATCAGATTTTGAAGTTTTGTTGGTAGAAAGTTGGTTTTTCAAAATTACAAACTTTTAACCGGTAAAAAGTCAAATTAATTACACATATCATTGATTAGAACCTAGTAGGACTAAAAGATGTGATTTTCTGAGTCTAACATGGTTAAAATCATGGATTTTTGTAAGGATGGTGGCCGACTCATTCGAGTCTGTTCGTGGCCTGATTCGAGTTTGTCAGTAAACTCGAATGGCCATTAAACTCGAATGTGTCATCAAACTCGAATATATGTTCATTCGAATCTGATTATTCTAGTTTGTCATTTTATTTGAATTATTTAATTTAAATTTTAACTTAAACTTGTAGAAATTCGTATGTGTTGGATTTTGTACTTACACAAGTTCAAAATAAAACAAATTTGAATTTAAACAAATTTATTCATTTTTAATGATTCTAATATTTTATTTATTGTGCAGACATGGCGGATAGAGTGTTTGTTCCAAAGCATAATATGGTCATTCCCCCTGACCATAATATCCCTGAAGCACAGGCTTTCCGCCAGATGTTGGATTTCCTGGTGGAGTCCAGAATTGCATATGCACTTTCTCATAATATCCAAATCGTTATTCCCTACGTGCGACAATTTTATGAACATTTGCAAGTCGATTGCACTGTCACTCCGACAGTTCTAAGGACAAGGATAGCTGGACAGCCGTTGGTATTTTCTGCTGATATGTTACGCCATGTTCTGCAGCTGGGAATTCAGGAGGAAGAGAATGGGCCTATAGATTTCTCATTAAGTATTAGGCAGGCTGCCTTTGTAAGGATGGGATATAGTTTGGATGTTACTACGACATCCTATATGAAGAGTGGGCTCATTGGCCAATGGCGATTTCTGGCGCACGTGTTCATGGTATGCTTTGCGGCGAAGAAAGCGGGATTTGATTATATAGTATCGAAGATCCAATCAGGGATTATCGCATTGGTTTATAATCGGCGTTTCAGTTTTTCAGAGATGTTTTTCTCCGAGTTCGTTCACCAGATAACGGCTCCGGAGTGTGAGACCCACTGATTTCTCAAAGGTCTCAAGTCAAGGCCCAGTAGCAATGCAATATCAATCAGGAAACTAAGATAAAATTAACAGTTGCGGAATAAAAGTTAATTACAATCAGAGATAATTTTTAAGTAATAGGTGCAGACTTCTAGACTATTTCATCAAAGCACAAATGTAAACTAGCCCAAACCCCATAGCTCAATCATCAGCTAAGTACCAAGGTGTTGAAACAGGTTCTAATGTACTTCAAGCTCTTTCAAGTCCCGACCTAAGAACTAGGTCCAGCCAATCCTTTGCCTTTACCTGAAAAATAATGCAACAACATGGTAAGCTTATTTGCTTAGTGAGAATGTAGAATTTCACATTTAACATGCAATTATGAATGCGGAAGCACATGCACTGCACTCGGCTCATGCACGGCTCAGCTCTATATGCACTGCACTAGGCTCATGCACAACTCAATCTCGAAGGGACATTGGCCAATAAATGCTCTTTTGATGCGCGACTTTGCTCAGCTCCCAGTTATAAAACTGTTGTTGCTCTTGAGACTTTTAGACAAATTCATAAGGAATGCTCAGATGATGATAAATCCATACACACGCATCATTAGTGGGGATCAGCCACGTACTGGGCTAGCTACCAGTAAAAGCTCTATATGGATATCATCGGAATGCTCAGCTCTAGCTACCCTCTGTGCTTTCATCACGTAAATCAGCACATCATAAGCCTAACATTAACCCAACACTGAGCAATAGTGATGGTGTTAAGCTTAACAATTAAATGACTCGTCAAAGAATAGAATCTAGAAGAAGAAACGCTTAGCTCAACGAATCATAGTAATCATGATAATTTATCAATATGCTCAGGATCAGAATGTCAATAAAATCAGATTAAAGCAACAAAAGTCTCAATTCACATAATTTGCAGTTAAAGTAAAATTTACAACTCACTGTTACTGGTTATTTTGCAGTTTCACTTTCTGGCTCTGGCTCTGTTGCTCACAATCTGTAGTGGATTAGAACCACTATGTGACTTATATCAGATTTACAGATGCTTGCCACTTTGCTATAGCCTTCACTGATACTCTTTAATGTCTTTTAGCTTTGCTTGTTGCTCAATCTGTTAATCATATCATTTCTGATATTTATTAGCCTTTGAACCATTTGAATAATAAATTCAGTGTTCGTTCGTTGGTCTTTAATCTCAAAGTCTCATATCTTGATAATATTGAGATGAATATGGCCATCAATCTAATTAGAATCTTTCATTCAAGGTTCAATGATTATAATTGCCATATATGAATTATGAACATGATTTAAATGACTTATAAGCATTTTTGTCATTTTTCATGGACATGTGTGACTTTATTAAGTGTTTATGGGCTTTCGTTTGCTCATTTTGAATCTATATTAAAACATGTAAAAGCATTTAATGAACTTATTTGATGATTAATTGTCCCCATATTTGTATGCTTGATCATGATCCTATATTTTATAAAATAAGAACATAATATGCTTTCAATTGGATTTTATAATCCAATTATCATATACTTATGTCAAATTATCTCATTGATCATATATTTGAATATCATTTAAGTGCTATGAATTATGAGTCCTGTGTTTATTAAACATAAACTTATGCTAGTTGCTTTCTTTTCGTTTTAAACTTATGAAACACTCACTATCAATGTTTCTAAATGCATATCATCAAACACATACATGCATATGTATAAGCACATTCTGCCCAACACATACATATATATCTTTATACTTAATATATATTTCAATGGTGCAAATTTTAGGTTTATATATGTATGCATATGGTTGCTGACTTTTGGTTTTCACAGCACACATATCAGAGAAACAAAGGTAATAAAAGAAAAGAAGGTTGTCTTTTCTGTTTTATATCTATATATGGAGACTGATTTTTGCTACTTTATTCATCCAAGATTGTAATAAAGAGAAGAGGTTGTTGTTGTTTCTTTTACACACACTGCACACACACATACTCTATTTATATTAAGAAATGGTGCTGGACTGTCGATGCTTTTGCTGCACACACTGCACACTCATTTAACTTGTGTGTTTAAAAGGAGAAGAGCTGATATTGCTTTCTGTTTCTGCATATAAAGGGCTGTTGTATTATGATTTCAGGAAAGATTGCTGGGCATAAAGAAAGTGAATTAAAAGGTTACTGTGTTCTGTTTTCTATCTATATATATCGACACACACATACAAAAATAGGAAAAGGAAATGAGATTACCGAAACCATTGATGGTTTCGGTACTGACATAAAGGTCTCTGTAGTGTTCAATTGAATCCAGTGTTACTCTTAGTGAGTTTCAGTAATAGTGTGTTTACCGAAACCCCAAGGTTTCGGTATTGGTTTTATGCAAACACAACGCACGCTCACACCTGGACAACACTTTTCTGTTTTAGTTTCTTTATATTTTTATAGCAGCAAAACAAAAGGAAATAAAAGGTTGCTGAAATAGTTTCGGTAATGGTCACATAGTCTCGGTAGTCCTTCAAGTGGTCCATGGTTTCGGTATTTAAGTGTGTTTCAGTAGTCTCAAATTGGTTTCAGTTGGTTTGGAATTATATAGGTGGTCTCGGTTGAATTCTGAATTACCGAAACCTTCCTGGGTTTCGGTATTGTTCGGTGGTTTCAACATTACTTTGGGTTTCGGTATTACATATAAGGTTTCGGTAGTTTTGATGGGGTTTCAGTAATGAGTTTATGGTTTCGGTACCCCCTTTTGTGGGTTTCGGTACCCCCTTTTGTGGGTTTCGGTGATACCATGCAAACACATATACATACACAGATGCACATTTATATAATTAATTTTAAACTTGTTAATTAATGCTAATCGTGTTTATTATTGCTAATTGTCATTAATTAAAGTACGGGTTGTTACAGAATGGGCTCCACCACGCATAACTTCGTCCCCGAAGTTGTCTATGTTCAGATAAACGCAACTTAGGAATTACAAAGTAGCTATGAATTCCCATAATCTGACATAAACGATCTGATGGTTATTGAATGAGCACCATCTGTATTTTATTTGCCTCTTTGGCTTTTCTAACCATTACATTTACTAATTTCTCAATATCAACAATTTAAGTGTTGACTTATGCAATCCATATAAGAATTTTAGGATTTCTTCTTATCGTTTATACTTTTCTGTATTGACTCACACTTCGAGATTCCATATGACTTCATTTAATTCGGATATCAATTTAGTATATTAAGACAAGTTATATCTCTTTTCTTTTGTTCTTGAGCTAGTTGTGGCTTTTTGAATCTCATATTTGTATTTTTGAACATTTTCACTCATTGATGATGTTATTATCATCAATCGCTTAACAGACTTTTTGGTTTGCGCTGACAATTATCATGACTTGTGATGACTTTTTATTTGTAATCCCTGAGTCCAGGGTTACTTTATTTTCTTCAGCCAAGACTTTTATTGACAAGACAATGGAATATGAATTCCATATTTACATGTGTGTAGACTTATAGCTGACTTTCATAGGTCATTCAAGACCAATCGCTAAATTATTATGAATTTCTCTTTATTTCTCGTTTGACTCTAGCTTTGTGCCTCTGACATATTTGATTTCAATCCATGCTGACATTGGGTGCTTGACAATGGGGTTCAAACATCATTCTTCTTATTTAATTTCATTGACTCAGCAACTTCTTACTTTGCCTCATTAAGAGACACGCTGTAATCTTTCAGATTACAAGGCTTTACGAGGAAACTTGTGCTTAAAAATTCAGTTTTGGGTTTCCTTAAAGCTTTTGAATCATACATGATTCAAGCACTGATACTTATATCGCTTATATGTAGAATTTCTTATCTGAAAACACATTAACGTTATAGCATCAACTGATACAACTTATATGTCATCCGCATATACACTATCAATGACAAAGTTGTACAGTCGAACTCAAGACTTATTTTGAAATCATAAGTCGATTTAAATTATGAATAGAAAATTTTTCTTCTGATCTCCTTAGCGATCCTATTTTTAAAATGTTTCTATGGAATCGGAATGAGGTCGAGATTGAAGATAGCGTTATTGGTAGCTATCTCAATATCAAGGATAGTAGGAAACTACGCAAGTGACGGGGTTAATTCACATGAAAATGTTGTAGAGATGAAAGAACATTTTGTAGTTGAATCAAACGATAAAATACTGGTATTTAAATTTAACAAACGTACTCATGGCTGCATTTGGCATTTCCTCTGTTTCTTCGGCTGTGATATGATAGGCACGAGCTTTGGCTGATGGAGTTGCAGCAGTGCTCTTCATTGTTGAACCTCCGGCATACGACACGGATTGACTGTTGCTTCTCATTGGACATTGATAATTAAAGTGTCCCGGTTTTCCACACGTGGAACAACCAAGACCCTTCGTTGGGCATTCCTCACTACTATGACCGATTTTGCTGCAAACATAGCATATCGAATCAATTGGATTACATAACCCAATATGTGATTTCCTACACCTTTTGCACACTCGTTGTTCTGATTGAATCGCATAAGACTTGGCCTTCTGAGGAGAGCTATACTGATGAGTTTGTTGAGACTGAGTCTTTCCTGTCTTGAAGAATCTACTGAACCGTTGCTTCTTTGGTGGAGAAGGACATGTAGGATTAATCTGAACTGCGCTTAGTTGTTCGCCATACTCCAGGTATTCGCTTTCAATTTGTCTGGCTGCTTGCACCATCTCCAAGTACGTCTTGTATTTGTTACCACTCATCGGCTGACGATACTTTGGGTTCAATCCTCTACGAAAACGATTCATTTTTCTTTCTTCTATGGCTACTTGATAAGATGAATAGCCACACAATCGCGAGAACTCGTGCTCGTATTCATCGACCGTCTTGTCGCCTTGAGTCAGTTGCATCAATTGAACTTCCAGTCTATCTTGCTGATCTGCGGGACAATACTTAGCGTTGAACATGTCGAGGAATTGCTCCCATTCAAGTGTTTGGATGACGTCCTCTCCGTAGATACTCCTCTGTGTCTTCCACCATGCGCGGGCAGCTCCGACAAATAAGGCAGTAGCGAACTTGACTCTTTGTGAATCTGAACACTCAGAGATATTGAAAATCTCTTCTGTGTGACAAATCCAGTCCAATGACTGGATAGGGTCTACAGTACCCTCAAATGTCAAGGCACCAGGGAGGGTTTCGGTATATACCGAAATCTTTCATGGGTTCCGGTTCCTTCATGGTTTCGTTAGGCTAAAAATGTAGTTCTCGGTATATTTATATGTATGATCTCTGTAGTTTCTTTTGTTTTCGGTATTTACCGAAACCATGTGGATTTCGATACTTCAAATAGGTTGTATGGTTTCGGTACTTCAACTGGGTTTCGGTTGGTTTCGGTACCTCATGCAATTCATGTATGTTTCGGTACTTTATGGAAACTCACACCCATACACACTTACACTTTTCTTTTCATTTCACATAAATCAGACAAATAAAAAATAAATAAATAATAAAAAAAAATCAATTAAAACTTAAGGATTTCATGCATGGAATTTGTTTCAAATTTGCAACACTAATCTTTGGTAATTTTTATGATTGAAACGATTTTTTTGTGTTCTTGAAGCTTTATAGAAACCGTGGGTTAGATAATAGCAAAGAACAAGTTTTTATGATGATAAATCCTGTGAGACCCAAGATTTCTCAAAGGTCTCAAGATAAGGCCCAGAAGCAATGCAATATCAATCAGGAAACTAAGATAAAATTAACATATAACTTACATTGAATTATAAATTCCAATAATGTAATAAAATCTTGATGTCTTCTTGTTGCTTGGTGTTTCATTTGGTGATTCCTAATTTGTATCTTTGATTTTAAATGTAAATTTGTGTTGAACACAAAAGAAGAAGAAGCTGTAGGTTTTGTTGAGAGAGATGAGATGAAATCCCACTGATTTCTCAAAGGTCACAAGTCAAGGCCCAGTAGCAATGCAATATCAATCAGGAAACTAAGATAAAATTAACAGTTGCGGAATAAAAGTTAATTACAATCAGAGATAATTTTTAAGTAATAGGGGCAGACTTCTAGACTATTTCATCAAAGCACAAATGTAAACTAGCCCAAACCCCATAGCTCAATCATCAGCTAAGTACCAAGGTGTTGAAACAGGTTCTAATGTACTTCAAGCTCTTTCAAGTCCCGACCTAAGAACTAGGTCCAGCCAATCCTTTGCCTTTACCTGAAAAATAATGCAACAACGGGTAAGCTTATTTGCTTAGTGAGAATGTAGAATTTCACATTTAACATGCAATTATGAACGCGGAAGCACATGCACTGCACTCGGCTCATGCACGGCTCAGCTCTATATGCACTGCACTAGGCTCATGCACAGCTCAATCTCGAAGGGACATTGGCCAATTAATGCTCTTTTGATGCGCGACTTTGCTCAGCTCCCAGTTATAAAACTGTTGTTGCTCTTGAGACTTTTAGACAAATTCATAAGGAATGCTCGGATGATGATAAATCCATACACACGCATCATTAGTGGGGATCAGCCACGTACTGGGCTAGCTACCAGTAAAAGCTCTATATGGATATCATCGGAATGCTCAGCTCTAGCTACCCTCTGTGCTTTCATCACGTAAATCAGCACATCATAAGCCTAACATTAACCCAACACTGAGCAATAGTGATGGTGTTAAGCTTAACAATCAAATGACTCGTCAAAGAATAGAATCTAGAAGAAGAAACGCTTAGCTCAACGAATCATAGTAATCATGATAATTTATCAATATGCTCAGGATCAGAATGTCAATAAAATCAGATTAAAGCAACAAAAGTCTCAATTCACATAATTTGCAGTTAAAGTAAAATCTACAACTCACTGTTACTGGTTATTTTGCAGTTTCACTTTCTGGCTCTGGCTCTGTTGCTCACAATCTGTAGTGGATTAGAACCACTATGTGACTTATATCAGATTTACAGATGCTTGCCACTTTGCTATAGCCTTCACTGATACTCTTTAATGTCTTTTAGCTTTGCTTGTTGCTCAATCTGTTAATCATATCATTTCTGATATTTATTAGCCTTTGAACCATTTGAATAATAAATTCAGTGTTCGTTCGTTGGTCTTTAATCTCAAAGTCTCATATCTTGATAATATTGCGATGAATATGGCCATCAATCTAATTAGAATCTTTCATTCAAGGTTCAATGATTATAATTGCCATATATGAATTATGAACATGATTTAAATGACTTATAAGCATTTTTGTCATTTTTCATGGACATGTGTGACTTTATTAAGTGTTTATGGGCTTTCGTTTGCTCATTTTGAATCTATATTAAAACATGTAAAAGCATTTAATGAACTTATTTGATGATTAAATGTCCCCATATTTGTATGCTTGATCATGATCCTATATTTTATAAAATAAGAACATAATATGCTTTCAATTGGATTTTATAATCCAATTATCATATACTTATGTCAAATTATCTCATTGATCATATATTTGAATATCATTTAAGTGCCATGAATTATGAGTCCTGTGTTTATTAAACATAAACTTATGCTAGTTGCTTTCTTTCCGTTTTAAACTTATGAAACACTCACTATCAATGTTTCTAAATGCATATCATCAAACACATACATGCATATGTATAAGCACATTCTGCCCAACACATACATATATATCTTTATACTTAATATATATTTCAATGGTGCAAATTTTAGGTTTATATATGTATGCATATGGTTGCTGACTTTTGGTTTTCACAGCACACATATCAGAGAAACAAAGGTAATAAAAGAAAAGAAGGTTGTCTTTTCTGTTTTATATCTATATATGGAGACTGATTTTTGCTACTTTATTCATCCAAGATTGTAATAAAGAGAAGAGGTTGTTGTTGTTTCTTTTACACACACTGCACACACACATACTCTATTTATATTATGAAATGGTGCTGGACTGTCGATGCTTTTGCTGCACACACTGCACACTCATTTAACTTGTGTGTTTAAAAGGAGAAGAGCTGATATTGCTTTCTGTTTCTACATATAAAGGGCTGTTGTATTATGATTTCAGGAAAGATTGCTGGACATAAAGAAAGTGAATTAAAAGGTTACTGTGTTCTGTTTTCTATCTATATATATCGACACACACATACAAAAATAGGAAAAGGAAATGAGATTACCGAAACCATTGATGGTTTCGGTACTGACATAAAGGTCTCTGTAGTGTTCAATTGAATCCAGTGTTACTCTTAGTGAGTTTCAGTAATAGTGTGTTTACCGAAACCCCAAGGTTTCGGTATTGGTTTTATGCAAACACAACACACGCTCACACCTGGACAACACTTTTCTGTTTTAGTTTCTTTATATTTTTATAGCAGCAAAACAAAAGGAAATAAAAGGTTGCTGAAATAGTTTCGGTAATGGTCACATAGTCTCGGTAGTCCTTCAAGTGGTCCATGGTTTCGGTATTTAAGTGTGTTTCAGTAGTCTCAAATTGGTTTCAGTTGGTTTGGAATTATACAGGTGGTCTCGGTTGAATTCTGAATTACCGAAACCTTCCTGGGTTTCGGTATTGTTCGGTGGTTTCAACAGTACTTTGGGTTTCGGTATTACATATAAGGTTTCGGTAGTTTTGATGGGGTTTCAGTAATGAGTTTATGGTTTCGGTACCCCCTTTTGTGGGTTTCGGTAGTACCATGCAAACACATATACATACACAGATGCACATTTACTCCACTGTTTTTCTTTCTTTTTCATCTATGACAGCAGCAAACAAAAGGATTAAAAAGAGAAATACAGGTACGATTTATCAAGCAAATACACAATTACATATTGCACATGCACACACACTGCTACTTTTCTTCTTTCCCTTTTCATTTTCCAGCAATAAATCAAGAATGTTTGAGGTTGTGTAATGTTCTTATTTGAATAAATCACCCATAATATTTCCATTATATGGCCGAAGGCCATAGGTTTTGTGGACCTTCTCTTTTTCGGCAACAGAAATATAAAATGAACAATAAAGGCAGAAACATCATTTTAAACACAGAATTAAACCTTTAAATTGATGTTAGATTCAACTCAACCCTTACTATTTACATGCATGGATTTGATTTCATGAACTTGAAGTTCTATCATATTTCAAAATATTCCCCAGAAACCATAGGTTTTACGGTTTCTTATTGAACATAAAATAGAATTTTAGGATGTTATTACCTTGAAATCTTGATGTCTTCTTGTTGCTTGGTGTTTCATTTGGTGATTCCTAATTTGTATCTTTGATTTTAAATGTAAATTTGTGTTGAACACAAAAGAAGAAGAAGCTGTAGGTTTTGTTGAGAGAGATGAGATGAAATGATTTTGGTGTTAAATAAAATAAATGAGCAGATTACTCTCTTTGAATATTTATATAACAAACTTTGTTAAATTATCCATTTGGCCACTAAACTTGATTTATTTCGTCATTTGAAATTGTTACTTAATAATAAATACTTAACATGTATTTAACTCCATTATGTCTTTTATTAATTAATATATAACTTACATTGAAATTATATTTTAAATCATTTAGCATAATTGTCATTTAGCTTAAAATTAACGTTAAACCTTGTTAAATTTTGTGGATTAAAGTTTAGGTCGTTACACGGAGAGGGAAAGATTTCTTCTTTATCCCCGCTTTGTGATGATGCTCATCAGGCACTTCTTGCCAAATTTGATGCAGCTTAATGACATTCAAAGTGTAGCGGTTATTGATAAGAGGATTTTTGCAGATTGCTCCTCTCATAGAGGAAGGTTAGCAGTCCCGGTAGAGCGACCTTTGTTTGGGGCTGTAATAGACCGGAACTTTGTAGCACCTGATGATGCCAATTGGGCAGGTGAGGTGGAAGTTCAGCAACGACAGCCACAACAACAACAGCAACAACCGCGCCCTCAGCAACAGAGGAGACGTCAAAGATCTTCAGCGAGTCAAACTCAGGCAAGTAGGCCTTCTACTAGTCAACCTCAAGAGGCACAAGAGGCTGGGCCTTCAAATGCACCAATTGAATCCGATCCGATCGCACAAACATTGGAAGAGATTTGGGCAGCCGGTCCTAACGCAAATCAGGAAATAACTGCTGAACTAATTGGAGAGTTATTGGAGCCTCCGGAGGGAGAAGTAGATGTGTTTAGGCAGATTGAAGAGTATCAACCTGAGCAAGCTAATAATGACAGGACATCCTCCGATACTGAATCTGAAGAAATGGAAGAGATTGAGGTTGAAGTTCCAGAGACTGTAACCGAGGAACCATCTGTCCAGATAGGAACATATGGATCGAGGTTAGTGGTGACTGAAGAAGCTACAAGGCGACAAGCGTCAAGGGAGTCTGATGACTCTGATTTTGAGGAAGAAGAAGTTGCTCCACTGATAACAAGGCAAAGGGCTAAACGACACCGTTTTATGCAGGGAGCTACCTCAGCTTCAGCTGCTCAGCCAGAAATTCCTCAGCCTCCATCCGCTCAAACTAGCATACCACCACCACCACCACCCGTTGAACCGTACATTCCATCTCTAATCATTCCGACCCCAATACAATCCATTCCATCCACTTCATCCACCTTTATGGAGAATCAAAGGTTTTCGGAGCTGAAGAGCAGAGTTGACTTCCAACAAATTCAAATCTTTGGGTTGACAACGGCTCTCGGTGAAATACAAAAGCATAATGCCAATCTAGATATCGAGAATGCTGAGCTGAAGAAGATTGTGGGCAAGGTTCAGGAAGATAACTTGGAGCTGAAAACCTTTGTAGCTGATCAAGCGGCTGAAATATGATCGATGCGCTCCCTGATTGAGCAATTAATGAAAAATCTAAAGCCTCAGGGGGAGACAAGCTGCCGAGATCAAGTAGAGCTGCCCAGGGATGATGATAATGACGGCAATGATCCTAGTGCGCAAAGAGATGAGCCAGTAGATTTTTCTGCTGCTTAGCATACTGAAATTCAGGGGGAGCCAGGTCAATCGGGAGCTGAAGGAGGTGAGGCAAGTTCATCAAAAGCCATAGAATGTGAAGTTCGTGAGATAATTGAAGCTTTGATGGACATTGATTAAGAACCTCTAGAACTCGAATTCGATTTTGAAGATGATTTAGAAGATCTAGAAGAAGGAGAGTTTGTTCCAGATGATATTGCCGATTGGAGGTCTGATGAAGAGGGTGTGATAGATGAAGACGATAATGTAAATGAAGTAATCATTCAATCACAGCCTGTCACAGAACAATATGAGCAAAACGATCAACATGTAATAGATATTGATGACGTCAAATTGGCTTCAGTAGATGATTCAGAACTGGAGGAGGCTGAAAGAGAGCCTAGCAGAGCTGAATTGTTAAATCTATGGTTCCGCAAGGAAGAGAAGAAAACTGAGCCGAAAATGAAGAAGAATATGAGGATTCCAGGTGCAGGAAACTTCTCGGGAGGTATTATTAGCTGGTTCTTCGACAAGGAACTGCAGCTTTTTATTCTAAAGAGAAGAGATGGTCTCCAGTACCTGAGGCGCAGGCTTAAAGTATTCAACACATTGCCGAAGGTAGAGGTGAAGGAGTTAGCCTGGAAAGAGTTGATCAACATCGGAAATGATCCCTATGCTGAAGTGATCGCTAAGATAATCAGACGAGAGGGGAGATCTGGAAGGTTTGAAAGACTCAAACCGAGGTCTGGAAAAAGAGTCGAGGATACTTCAAGAATAGATCCTCATACAGGACGACCATGGGCGAAAATGGTTTACAAACCTGTTAAATGCTTAAGAAGGGTGCCAATGAAGAAGATGCCACAAAATATTTTGAGCAACATGAAGTGGTGGTACATTGACAACGAAACTGCTAAAGCAATAATGGAGGATTCTGACGACAAAGTAATTTTGCGAGTATATGATCCTCTACATCTGATAAACTTATCAAAGGACGATCTGAAGAAGCTTCATGGTCAGCATATCTTCTTTCATGAAGGATGGAGATCTGAAGCCAGAAAGTTCCAAAAAGTAGTCAGATATGTATAGATGCAGGTATATACGCAGGTAGTAGTATATATAGCTCTAGAACTTAATCAAGATGTAAATAGTTAGAAGCTATCGTCAAGGGGGAGTCTGTTGGTACACCCTGTGTGACGAAAGCAGTCTAAGTGATCTAGCATTTTGGTTTAAGTAATATTCAAAGTATTGGGAAATAACTAGTATTTGATATATATGTTTATATATGTTTGATTGTTATTGATTGTATGTTTGGACTTGATGTAACGTTTTACAAGAAGTTCAAACATAAAGTTCAAAGATAAATTCAAGCATAAGTTGATAACATAAGTTTCAATTCTAAGTTAAATATGTGAAAGAGTAAATTCGAATTCACTAAGGACTGGGATTCGAATCTATGAAGACCACCCCTTACGGGGCAGTTCTCACGAGTCTAGGTCCCACATCATGCAATACGATATCAATCAAACTAAGATAGAGTAATTAATTGCGGAATTAAAAATTACAGTACAACATATTAGGATTTAAGTTTAATACAGTTTACAGATTTTAAATTAAACTTATAAAGGGCACAAGTCTAATCTAATTAATGCCATCATATTATCAAAATAAATCTACCCAGATCACCATAATATCGTCATCCAATTAGTACCAAAATGGGGTCGCTGAGTAGAGGTCTATGAAACTTCTGTCTTGAGCGTGTAAGACCTAAGAACTAGGTCCGACAGTTGACTTTCCTTTGTCTTTTCCTGCAAAAATGTTAATGTAGCAACCGTAAGCAATGCTTAGTGAGTAAATAGATTTTCAAATTAACATGCATGTCAAGTGGATCATCAATCTAGCGTGATATGTCTTGGCTACCCCTACAGCCCTCATGATTGAGACATAGAAGTCATAGAGTTGGATGATGCTCAGGCCACGCTCACGCTTAAATCGTGGGGATCAGCCACATACTGGGCTAGCTACCAGTAAATCAACGTGGCGGAACATCGGAGGTCATTACCAAGTTCATTTGAACTGGTGAAATAGCCAGGTCTAGAACAATAGACCAATCAAGGCTAATCAAGCTGAATCAATATAACAAGTCTATTCAATGATGAAGCATAAGTAGTCAAGGTCATGATAGCAGTAGTCTCAAAGCAGTATCAGAATTGAATTATAAATGCAATAACATAAGAAATGATGATCAAATAGCTATCATGATCCACTGGGCAACACCCAACCATGGTGTGCACAGTTCACAATCCAGCTGATAATATAAATGTCAAATCGATCTAGCATCAACAATATGTCTCAACCAGAAATTCAAGCATGTTAAATCTGAATATCTATAACTCACAGTGTTGGGTCTTTATCAAACAGATGTAAAATCTGCCACCTGAGTTATCTCAGGATTTTATCTCAATCTGTTCTCTGTCAAATCAAATCTTTGACCCACTTTATAAATCTTTAAATCTTTTGTTCAGAATTTCACTGAACCTGTCCAAAATTATCATATCAATTCTTTTGTCAATATCAACGTCTTTTATCTTTAAATTCTTCATTTTATCTGATTCTGATAACTTGTTTATTCATAAATCATCTTTCATTAATATTCTTTGTTTCATAAATTCTCAAAGGTCTATATATATATATATATATATATATATATATATATATATATATATATATATATATATATATATATATATATATATATATATATATATATATAATTATTTTGCTAATTATCTTGTCAATTTATGAGTTGCCCACGTATTTTATTTAATATAATTGAATTTAAGTAATGGGTTTCGAGTTTAATAACAAATTCGAAACATAAATACTAAATTCGAATCATAGAAATAAATTAGAGATCCATGCTTCGACTTTATACTTAAATTCGAATACCCTTCGAATTTAAGGGTCAAATTCGAACCACCCTTTAATTTGAATCATGATGATAAGTTTGAAAATCTCAACTCAAAATAGGTGATGAAATGCTAGTTTGACTTTATCACTAAATTCGATTCCCTCATAACCAAATTCGAATGCATGCTGGACATTAAATGCAAACCTTTTTAATAATTAAGATCAACCTACCCTCGAATTTAATTGATAAATTCGAACATATACTCGAATTTAACTACAAACTCGAGTTTGTTCCACAAATTCGAGTTTGTTCTTGGCATTTCGAATTTGTTCATATTTATAGCTTTAAATCATACATTTCTAGGCCTAAAATCACGAATATGTTACGTAATAAACCTAAGTTCGATTATATTATACAAATTCTAGTTAAACTCCATAAAAATAGCTTTAAATTTCATAAAAATAATAAATTTGAATTTATTGTTCAAAACCGAAATATATAAAAACTTAAGAAATCGATTTTTACCTCAAATTTCGTACGAAATCGAATATGTAACAGCAGATTCGTGTAGTATTCTCCGAGATCTTTCCGATGATATATAAAACTTGATAATCGGCCGGTCGGTTTGGGAGATAATTTAGAGAGAAGGTAGAGAGAGAAAGTTAGAGAGAGAGTAGAGAGAGAAAGTTAGAGAGAGAGTAGAGAGAGAGAGTCTGATTTTTGGAAATGAAATAAAAATAATCTTAATTACGTTTATATACTTCATCTAATTATATTTTCTAGTTAACCCACTTTCATTTTTGTATATTATATCTCTTTTATTTAATTATTTTTAATAATTTATTAATTCATAATATAAATATTTTATATAATTTAATTAAATATTTGATAACTTAAATAAATTATAATTCAAATAATGTAACATTATTACATTATCGGTTCAAAATATTGAATTTATGACTGGGTCAAAAGTTAGGTTGTTACAGAATGGGCTCCACCACGCACAAACTTCGTCCCCGAAGTTAGCTATGTTCGAACAGACTGGGATATGTTGCTTTCATGACGTCTCTGGATTCCCAAGACTGATGCGAACCTTTATGGTGTTTCCACTGGACGAGCACCATATGTCTCTCTTTGTTTCTAAGCTTCTTGGTCTTCGAGTCCAGAATACGTTCTGGCTTTTCAACCACTCTAAGCTTTTCATCAATCTGCAAGTTAACGTGTGGTATTTGAACTTCTCTTTCGTCTGCTAAGCTCTTTCTCAGATGACTGACATGAAATACAGGATGTATTCCAGATAAGTCCGCTGGCAGTTCAAGACGATAAGATTGATTTCCTATCTTTTCAACAATCTTGAATGGACCGATGAATCTCGGAGCTAGCTTGTTCCGCTTAATGAATCTTACCACATTCTTCATTGGAGATACTTTCAGCATCACCCAATCGTTAACCGCAAAGCTTATTGATCTGTGTCGATTATCATATACGACTTCTGCCTGCTTTGAGCTTCAAGTATGTTTCTTCTAACGAGTTGAATCTTCTCGTGGGTCAACTGTAGAAGGGCAGGACCCGCTATTGGCGATTCGCCTGTTTCGCGCCAACAGGTAGGAGTTCTGCACTTTCTTCCGTACAAAGCTTCAAAAGGAGCCATCTTGATCGTTGAATGATAACTGTTATTATACGAGAATTCGACCAAAGGCAAGTGGTCATCCCAGTTACCACCTAGATCAAGAATGCAGGCACGAAGCATATGTTCGAGAGTAAGGATAGTACGCTCACACTGGCCATCGGCATTAGGATGATAAGCAGTACTCATAGAGATCCGAGTACCCATCCCATCTTGTAGAGCTTTCCAGAATCTAGATGTGAAACGACTATCACGATCAGATACGATAGATTTCGGCACACCATGTCGAGAAATTACTTCTGTGATGTATATCTATGCCAATCTATCAAGAGAGTACGTCTCTTTCATCGGTATGAAATGAGCTGACTTCGTTAATCTGTCCATGACTACCCAGATAGAGTCGTGCTGTCTCTTGGTTTTCGGCAGCTTCGTAATGAAATCCATAGTTATATGCTCCCACTCCCACTCAGGAACTGGCAGTGGTTGCATATCCCCGAAGGGTTTCTGATGTTCTGCCTTTACCATCTGACAGACTCTGCAGCTTTCAACACATTTACCGATGTCTTTCTTCATTCCTGGCCACCAATAATCAGCTTTCAGATCGAAATACATCTTTGAGCTGCCAGGATGAACAGATAATTTGGACTTGTGAGCTTCAGATAGAAGAGTGCTACGGATTGAACCATACTTAGGGATCCAGATTCGGTTTCCCTTGAGACAATGAAGTCCCAAATGATTCAGAGTTAGAAATTGTAGCTGCCCTTTAAGATGTTCAGAACAGATATTTTCTTTTTTCAGTGCTTCAGCTTGAGCAACTCTGATGTCTTCAATGAGATCAGAAGAGAATATAACCGGAGTTAGGGCATAGCAGCACTTTTCTGGATAAACTTTTCTACTCAAAGCATCCGCGACAACATTAGCTTTGCCGGGATGATATAGGATCTCGCAATCATAGTCCTTGATAAGCTCCAAGGACCGTCGCTGTTTCATGTTTAGATCCTTTTGAGTAAAGAGATGCTTGAGACTCTTATGATCGGTGTAAAGCTGACACCGAGTCCCATATAGATAGTGACGCCAGATCTTCAGAGCAAAGGTAACGGCAGCCAACTCAAGATCATGAGTTGGTGCACTTTTCTCGTAGTCTTTCAATTGCCTTGAAGCATAGGCAATGACTTTTCCCCTTTGCATTAGAACACATCCTAAGCCAGTACCAGATGCGTCGCTGTAAAGGACAAAATCATCATTGCCTTCTGGTAAGGCTAGGATCGGCGCTTGAATAAGCTTTTGCTTCAGAGTTTCAAATGCCTCTTGCTGTTTATCAGCCCACACGAAAGGTGTATTCTTTCGTGTTAACATCGTAAGTGGCACAGCAATCTTTGAGAAGTCCTTTATGAATCGCCGATAGTAACCGGCCAATCCAAGGAAACATCTTATTTCGGAGGCATTGCGAGGCGCTTGGCATTTTTGAACGCCCTCGACTTTAGCAGGATCGACTGAGATACCTTCGCTAGATACAACATGGCCAAGGAATTGGATCTATAAAGATAACAGAGTTGAATTCAAGTTTTTATTCGAACAAGAACACTTAGGAAATAGCTCGAAGCAAATATAAGGTTTTACCTGTCTGAGCCAGAATTCACACTTAGAGAATTTTGCGTAGAGCCTTTCTTTTCTTAATAACTCTAGCAGTTGTCGCAGATGAATAGAATGATCAACCTCCGTTTTGGAGTAAATCAGAATATCGTCTATAAATACGATAACTGACTTATCCAACATCGGTCTGCACACGCGATTCATGAGGTCCATGAACGCCGCTGGTGCATTCGTTAAACCAAACGGCATCACGAGAAATTCGTAATGACCGTATCTTGTTCGGAAGGCTGTCTTTGGAACATCCTCATCTTTAACTTTTAATTGATGATACCCAGAACGAAGATCGATTTTCGAGAAGTAGCTGCCTCCTTGTAGTTGATCAAATAAATCATCAATCCTGGGCAGAGGATATTTATTCTTCATAGTAACTTTGTTCAACTCGCGGTAGTCGATGCACAAACGAAAAGTTCTGTCTTTCTTTTTGACAAATAAGACAGGTGCACCCCACGGAGATGAACTCGGTCGGATAAACCCCTATTCCAATAGCTCTTGCAACTGCTTTGACATTTCCTGCATTTCTGCAGGTGCAACTCTATAAGGAGCTTTTGCAATGCGAGCCGCACCAGGAACTAAGTCAATGCCGAATTCGACTTGACGTTCTGGTGGCACTCCAGAAATATCATCGGGAAAGACGTCTGGAAACTCACAGACGATAGGAATGTCAGCTAGGGTTTTCTTTTCAGAGTTAGATTCAGAAGAGACGTAGCACAGATAAGATTCGTATCCCTTAGACAAACATTTGTGAGCTTTCTCTACAGAAATGAAGCAGTGAGCACCTTTTCTTTTCTCTCCTTTGATCTCCAATACTCGGCCGTCTGAGGACTTGATTCTGATGATCCGACGGTTGCATACAATCGTAGCTTCGTTAATCATTAACCAATCCATGCCGATGATGACATCAAATTCTTTCAACGGTATCAGGATGAGATCAAGATTGAATACGATGTTATCAACGAGTAGAGTGCACTTACGGTAAACAGAATCAGCCATAACATAGTTGTTACTGGCTGTCTCAATATCAATCACTACAGGAAGCTTGGATGGAGATTTATATAATATTTGTGCAAAAGAAGTTGATATGAATGAGCGACTAGCACCGGAATCGAATAATACACGGGCAGGGATTGAGTTAAGCATGAACATATCGGTAACCACGTCAGGTGTTTCTTTTGCTTCTTCCGCTGTTATCTGAAATGCGCGGGTTCTTGCTGTTGGCGTTGCAGCTGAACTTTTCATTGTAGACCCTCCAGCTGACGACTGTGACTGACCTCGTTGCCCGCTGCGACACTGATACATGAAGTGTCCGCGCTTCCCACATTTCGCACATCCGAGTCCTCGCTGTGGACACTCTTCGCTGTTGTGACCGATCATGTTGCACGCAAAACAAGTGACGTCGTCTGGATTGCACAACCCCATGTGTGACTTTCTGCATCGCTTGCAGAATCGTGGCTCGTTCGTCAGTGAATAGGCTTGGGCTTTCGGCTGTGAACTATACTGATGCGGCTGTTGAGACTGGGATTTGTTCGTCTTGAAGAATCTACCAAATCTTTGCTTCTTCGGAGGAGAAGGACATGTCGGGTTAGTAGACGGAGCATAAAACTGATCGCCGTACTCTAAATACCCTCGCTCGATCTGTCTAGCTGCTTCTACCATTTCCAAGTAACTCTTGTATTTTATTGCGCTCATCGGATATCGATATCTCGGGTTGAGTCCTACACGGAATCTATTCATCTTTCTCTCCTCGGTAGCTAATTGATACGAAGAGTAGCCGCACAATCGTGAGAATTCATGCTCGTATTCAACAACAGTCTTTGTTTCTTGAGTCAGCTACATCAGTTGTACTTCCATCTTGTCTCGCTGGTCGACTGGACAGTACTTTGCGTTAAACATATCGAGAAACTGATCTCATTCCAAAGTCTGAATCACCTCCTCTCCGTAGATACTCCTCTGAGTCTTCCACCAAGCACGAGCAGCACCGACGAACAAAGCGGATGCATAGCTTACTTTCTTTGAATCTAAGCAATCAGAAATCCTGAAGATTTCTTCAGTGTGGCTAATCCAATCCATCGCCTGAATTGGATTAACTGTTCCTTCAAAATTCAAAAAACCGCTAGCTTTGAAATCTTTAAACTTGCAGCCTTTTGGCTGAGCAATTTGGGTTTCAGGATTTGTGTTATCAGAATCAGATTCATTAGTCTGAACTTGCTTTTCTTTTCGCTTATTCTTTTTATCTTCCCGTCTTTTAGCTTCGGCCTCATCTCTGGCCTGAAACTGTTCTTGCATTGTCTTATTTTGTTGTTTTGAGTGTTGGGTTAACAATTGTTGCATCATTTCAAACATTTGTTGTGGGGTCATGTTGCTTGGTATGTCACCTGATCCTGATCCTGACATCTTAACTGAAAATTAAAATAATTTAACTATCAGTTTATAGACTTAGATCTATGTACCCTTTTCCCATCCTAACAGTTATGTATTGCTTCAGTTTGAGACCAAGTATACTCACGTAATACTTGATTCACTCAAACTATGGGCTCTGATACCATCCTGTGAAGACCACCCCTTACGGGGCAGTTCTCACGAGTCTAGGTCCCACATCATGCAATACGATATCAATCAAACTAAGATAGAGTAATTAATTGCGGAATTAAAAATTACAGCACAAAATATTAGGATTTAAGTTTAATACAGTTTACGGATTTTAAATTAAACTTATAAAGGGCACAAGTCTAATCTAATTAATGCCATCATATTATCAAAATAAATCTACCAAGATCACCATAATATCGTCATCCAATTAGTACCAAAATGGGGTCGCTGAGTAGAGGTCTATGAAACTTCTGTCTTGAGCGTGTAAGACCTAAGAACTAGGTCCGACAGTTGACTTTCCTTTGTCTTTTCCTGTAAAAATGTTAATGTAGCAACCGTAAGCAATGCTTAGTGAGTAAATAGATTTTCAAATTAACATGCATGTCAAGCGGATCATCAATCTAGCGTGATATGTTCTGGCTGCCGCTACAGCCCTCATGATTGAGACATAGAAGTCATAGAGTTGGATGATGCTCAGGCCACGCTCACGCTTAAATCGTGGGGATCAGCCACATACTGGGCTAGCTACCAGTAAATCAACGTGGCGGAACATCGGAGGTCATTACCAAGTTCATTTGAACTGGTGAAATAGCCAGGTCTAGAACAATAGACCAATCAAGGCTAATCAAGCTGAATCAATATAACAAGTCTATTCAATGATGAAGCATAAGTAGTCAAGGTCATTATAGCAGTAGTCTAAAAGCAGTATCAGAATTGAATTATAAATGCAATAACATAAGAAATGATGATCAAATAGCTATCATGATCCACTGGGCAACACCCAACCATGGTGTGCACAGGTCACAATCCAGCTGATAATATAAATGTCAAATCGATCTAGCATCAACAATATGTCTCAACCGGAAATTCAAGCATGTTAAATCTGAATATCTATTACTCACAGTGTTGGGTCTTTATCAAACAGATGTAAAATCTTCCACCTGACTTATCTCAGGATTTTATCTCAATCTGTTCTCTGTCAAATCAAATCTTTGACCCACTTTATAAATCTTTAAATCTTTTGTTCAGAATTTCACCGAACCTGTCCAGAATTATCATGTCAAATCATATTTATATCATCATCTTTATCTTTAAATTCCATATTTTTTCTGATTCTGATAACTTGTTTATTCATAAATCATCTTTCATTAATATTCTTTGTTTCATAAATTCTCAATGGTCAATATATATATTGTGAAAATTAGTTTCTTCCAATTCATTCAACTAGATGCAATTAATAAGAACAGAGAATTTAATCAATACTGACCGAATGATTTGATTGAAGAACTTGATGATTACAAAAATGATGAACTGAAATATCCTTCTACGTACAGAGCTGCTGTCTAGATTGTATGCGTACAAAAAGTGATATCTGACAGATCTGATACATTCTAGAAAGTCAACATGACTAATTATACACAATTACAAACTATAAGGAAATTACACATTAAGTCCCTAGACTTTGGTATTTCATCAACTAAAACATATTCCAACAATCTCCCCCTTTGATGAAAGTAGCAAAGTCTTCAAGTTGACAAGCCCAGCTTCTGTTCAAATCTTCTAATACTTTTCCGATCTGACAGCCTCCATTCAATTTTAGAAATAAATTCGACCATGAGTTTTCGATCGTTAACTGATAAAGCTCCTTTCTTTGTCTTCCTCTTTTGATCTGCTGCCAGCTTGCCTTTCAGACCATTCATCACTTTAATCAACGTTCCATCAGAAAACTTATTCAGTTCAACACTTCTCATAGCTCTCAATCTTTTACTTCTATCTTTGTACATGACAGCTGGATGCTTCACCATTATAACTTGAAACTCTTTAAGTTCACCAGCAAATTTAATATCTCTGTGAGGTGCAGTCATGTTTATCTTCCTCATGCCTCTCTCAACTCCAATCTGTAGATCTTGCACTGACATTAATACCAGTTTGGTATGCATAAAATGAAACAATGTCTTCAGTGCAAATCTACAATGTTCATTCCTTTTATTCCTGCACAGTTCGTCAAAAAGATCTTCAATATCGACCAAGTGCATGTTGAACATGTCAGCTTCTGTGAATACATATGTGTTTCCATCAGACCTGGTTACAGTAAACTTCGGATAAAAAATCTTAACAAATCTTTCCTTTTCAATCATCACCAGATCTACTATCCTGAAGTCACTCTTCACCTTCTCAACCTCTTGAGTCTTGTTTCTTAAGAAACTGGCATAGTTGACCAGATTGGGCATGTTCGGCTCTAAGACTCGGAATAACTTGTGAAATGAACAAGGAGCTTGCTTTTTACAAAAGATCCGTTTCTCTAAAATGTCTTCAATGTACGGCATCTTGTTTCTTTTCCTTATGAACTCAGCAGACCTGTTCTCTGGTAGTTCAAGCTTTTTCACCTTTTTCTTACTTAACTCGTCTTTATTCAACAAAGTCAACATATCTTGAATTTCTCTCTGCACCACTTGTTGTGCTTGAAATCTTAATCTGTGTTGCTTCTTTGACTCATCAGCAAGTACAAATTCATTAAAGAATCTGTCCATCACTTCCACTTCATTTAAGACAATTGTTTCTTGAGCGATACTGCTCTCAACAGGGAACTCCTCAAATTCTTCCTTAATCTGTACAACTACCTCAGGCTTTTCAACCGTTGGTGTTGATTCAACATCTTTCATGATTTCTTCAACTAACACCTCCTCTTCTTCTATTCTTTCAGCTCTAAAGTCAACATCAGTTAATGCAATTATGTCATCATCTTCAGACAATTCAATATACTCTTCTCTTCCTTCTCCTATCTCTAGAATACTCAGCTCCTTCTCTTTTTCTTGTACATCTTCCTCAGAATCAATATATTCAACAAACTGATAGATATCAGGCTGAGTGTTCAAAGGAACTGGAACATCTTCATAAAGAATCAATCCCATCTCTCTTTGTTCACCAGCTGACTTTTTGGATCCTCCGGCTTCTTTCCCTTGAGATTCTGGTTCCTTCTCTGGATATGTCAGCATCAAAATCCCTGGCGTCGGTTGATCAAGCTTTCTCCTCTTCTCCCCGTCATGAGGAGCATCATCGGAGTCTTCGTCATGCCATCATGTTTTCTCTTTGACGAGGAAGCTTGAGCCTTGCAGGTCTCTTCTACTGCAGCTACTCGTTCAGAAAGATTACCCAACGCAGTTACCACAGTATTTTCCAGGCTGATCATACGTTCTCTCATCTCGTCAAATTGATCAAAAACAAAATCCTTCAACTCTTCCTTCAACTCTTCTATAGCTTGCTTTGAGTCAGTTTGCTTGACAGACTCCTCTGCAACATCTTTTCCCTTTAAAAATTTCTGAATATTTGTCATTTGAGCCATTACCTCCGCTAACTGATTAGAAACATGTAAATTAACACCAGACACAGCTGCATTCAGTGCACTTGTCAAGGTTGACTCTGTAACAAAAGGGGATAAACTCACCACTGGGTCACGTAGACTTACAGTTGACACAACAGTCGAACTTGTAAAAAGAACTTCTGTGTGGCCAGTGCTCAGAGTTGGTATTGGCGTTTCTCTGACTGGACTTCCACCCTCTTCAAGTGACGGAGCAACAAATGCTTCCGTTACTAAGGGTGTTCCGGTGGAAACACTAAGTTCAGCCACACTTACTTCAACGAATGAAGTTGACTCAAGTGTCCTAAAGTGTATAGGATCTAGACTTTGTGATTCAAATGAAGTCGTACACACGGGCAGTTGTGTACTTGTTTCAATATCCATCAAGTCCAAGTGACTTTCGGATAGATCATGTGTTTCATCCCGGTGTTCAAATGAAACAATCTCCTGTTGAGAGGAGACTGAGTGGATAGGAAGGTGTGCAGTCGTCAGTGGGATACTGACTTGTTCAATGCTAACTCTCATAGGAGAGCTAACAGCAGATGTAGCTATTTCCCGGCTTTCTCGGCTTAGGACCTCCCTCACACTCTGTTCAGCTATTTGTACTATGTCAATCATCAAACCTCCTCCCTCATGATGATCACCTCCATCATCATCATCATCATCATCATCAGCTCCTTCTCCCTCTCCTTCTTGAATATCAGATAATGTCCTCTCAGAATCTGACTTTTCTGCTTCTACCTCACCACCCCTCACACTTCCTACTCCCTCAGACACAGCCTGGGTAACCTGAACTTCAGCCCCTTGCTGAGGTTCCTCGATCCTTAAAACTCCTGGGCTAAGAGAACCCGGTTCTTGGGTCTCTATAGGAGCATGATCTATTCTGTACAATCTCACATTTTCACTTTCTTGATCTGCATACTTCAGCAAATATTCAGGAATTGGCATGATGTTTGCATTTGGAGAGTCCGGCACTTCATGTAGACTCATCATAACATAGTCTGGGCATCTTTGAGAATTGGCTCTCTTTGGAATATTTTCATTAGCCCTTAAGATCCCTCGGATAAGAATCTGAATAAACCTTTGAAGTGGAACAAATTTCCTTGCTCTGTTTGTGGTTTTAGCAAGTACAATCTCCTTTAGATCTTCCCAGATACACTGAGCAAAGTCATAGTGCTTGTTGAATGCGATCCCATGAAATATCCGCAGGCAATGAATGCTACATCGATCAATTCCCGTATGCTTTGAAGTCATGCAACGATTTATGATACCAAACAAAGTGTACCATTCGCCATTTAATCCATTTCTGTGAAATTTGGAGCTCTTCGGAAGTGGCTTTGAGTAGCCTAGACAAATCAAATCATGAACAAGCTCTTCATCAGAAACAAAATCCTCAAAATCTGCTAACTCTGGAAAGTTCACAGTGTCTATTCGTCGTGGAAGAAATAAATTGTGACGTAGCCTTGCAAGAGTGATCTTCGTCTTGAATTGATCAAACGTCACTTTGAAATGGTGATTACCATCCGCATGAACAAATTTGACAGTATGCCAAAATTGTTGTAAGTACACTTGTGGAATAGACAGCTTATACTGAAGCAGATAACCAAGAGGATGGCCTTTTAGAATGTTCACAATGATCGGATGGCTTACTTTTATAACTTTGGGATCTAAACGGTGGTTATTGTCCCTGAAAGGAAGGCAATGTTTTGGCTTGACAAGTTGATTATCAGGAATAATATGGGTTTGTGAAGAACGAGCTACAGAGGTTGATCTGACTGGGGTAGAAACAAGGGTATGATTTGATGATGATTGAGCATTAGAGGAATTTGAATTTTGGGATTGCACAAGAGATGCCATTTGAATATCTGTAAAAAATAAAATTCATGTTAGGCTTTCCAAGTATACAAAGGACAACTTTCAAAATGTAGAAAAACTTGTAACATTTTATCAGAAATTGCAAAAACTTGTGATTTTCTGTTTAAAGCATCGGGATTCCTGACAATAATTGAAAATTATTGAGAGGACTCCAAAGTCAATCGTTTAGAGACCAATGTTAGAAAAACACAAATTTATAACAATTTCTTAAAAAAATGTTGACATTTTTCTTAAAACTTTAAAATATTATACTTAGAAAAGTTTTCTGATGAATCTCGAATGAACCTATACGTTTCTCGAATGACACTTTAACAACCTCGGGTGACATAATTCTACACCCAACTCGAATGATGTGTACATGAAACTCGACTAAGTCTATATACAACTCGAATGATACATTCATGAAACTCGACTAAGTCTCTGTAAACTCGAATGATGAGTCTATGAAACTCGAATCAATCTATATACAACTCGAATGAAGTTTGACTCAACTCGAATGAGTCTTGAAGTTTCTCGAATGAAGACATGTAAAACTCAAATGATATATGTCCTAAACTCGAATAAGATGTAAGTCCTTATGTCGCATGAAACATAAATGTTTCTCGAATGTAATGTGTAAGTCATGATGAAACTCGAATTACTCTCAGATAAAACTCGAATGACACATATAGGCAACTCGAATGACTCTGTCATACAACTCGAATGACTTACATATGCAACTCGAATGACTTACATATGCAACTCGAATGACTTACATATACAACTCGAATGACCTTTTATTCGAGAAATGTCTGTTTATATTCCTACAAGTCTAAAACACACTGAATTTTATGAATTTAAGTTCAGGGTTGTTTATCAGTGTTTTAAAACTTGTACCCCCCTCGAAAATGTGTTTTAAACACATTTGTTTTACTGAACTTTGAACAAAAACAACTTTAAAGTTGTTAAAAATTCAAATTTCAGAAAATTTAAACTCGAAACTGTTTCATTGAAAAATCAATGATTCTGTTTGTGTGATTTAAAAATGACATACGAAACTTCAGATTCATAGTCATATTACCATTTTGAACAATATCACACAATTAATTTCAGTTTTATCAACCAAAATTAGAAACTGCCATTGTCGGTCAAGAACATATACACGAGGATATGAACACAGACTCACATACGAACAGATACACTTAAAATATGTACATACAAACAAAACAAATAAAGAAAAAACAAACTTTTACTCACAATTTTTATGAAATAAAACCTTCGATTGTGATTGTGGGTTTGAGCTTTCTTTGAAATGAATAAATCTTGTGGAAGAAGATGAATGTGTGTATATTCCGGAAAAAGTGAATTTGAATTTGAAAATTCAAATTTATAGTCAAGTTTTACCCGGCCCACTTTATTTTTCAACATTTCAAACACTCGGCCCACATTTTAAACCATATTAGCCCACATATCACTTATTTCAAAAAAAATTTTGACTAAAAAAATTTGAATTTCAAAAGAAAAAAAATTTAACAGCACACAAAAAAAAAATTTTAAATTGGACTAAAAAAAATTCATACTTGTAAAAAAAATTTCACATAAACATAAAAAAAAATAAAAAAATGAAAAACACACACAAAAAAAATAGTAACAAAAAAAATAAAAGTATTAACAAAGTACAATTGCTCCCCCTTGAATTTCTGAATGTTGCTCCCCCTCAACTTATGATTTCATTTTGCAAATCTGCTCCCCCTACAAAATAACAGATAATTTTTATCAGATTTATGCAAAATCAGATAAAATGCTTTTCTGCTCCCCCTACACATGACATTCCAGATCTCGTTAAATTCTCAAGTATATAAACTTTTTATGAATCATGAATTTAACATCAGATAAAAATCACTTAAAAAATGAAAATATTAGAATTAAAATTTTGAAACTACTGAATTATTAAATCTTAACGATTCAACATACCTAATTTGTATACCAAAAAATTAAACCGCTTTTCATCTAACGCTTTGGTAAACAAATCAGCTAGTTGATATTCAGTAGGTACAAAATATAATTCTATATTTCCATTTTCTACATGATCTTTAATGAAATGATATCGAATGTCGATGTGTTTCGTTTTAGAATGTTGCACCGGATTTGATGCAATAGCGATTGCACTCTGAGAATCACAGTATATTGGAATCTTCTTTGGTGTAAACCCGTAATCACGTAGTTGGCTTTTCATCCACAACACTTGAGAACAGCAAGAAGATACAGCCACGTATTCTGCTTCAGCTGTTGACAATGAAACACAGTGTTGTTTCTTGCATGACCAACATACGGGTTTCTCACCTAAGAATTGTACTGCTCCTGACGTACTTTTTCTGTCCATCTTATCACCTGCGTGATCAGCGTCAGAAAAAGCAGTCAGATGAAATGAAGACTCCCTAGGGTACCACAAACCAAGATTTGGAGTACCTTTGAGATATCTTAAAATTCGTTTTGCAGCAGTTAAGTGTGATTCTTTTGGATTTGCCTGATATCTAGCACAGACACATGTACCAAACATAATATCTGGTCTACTGGCTGTTAAGTACATTAATGATCCAATTAGACCTCGATAATGGGTTACATCTACAGGTTTTCCTGAGATGTCCGCATCGAGTTTTGATTTTGAATCCAGAGCCATGGGAGTTTTCATAGGAGTACTATTGACCATGTTAAATTTCTTTAACATGTCTTGGATATATTTTGACTGATTGATAAAAATACCATCAGTCAATTGTTTTACTTGTAAACCTAAGAAAAAATTTATTTCCCCCATCATGCTCATTTCAAATTTCTGGGACATTAAAAACGCGAATTTCTTACAAAATTCAGGATTTGTAGACCCAAATATTATATCATCTACATATATCTGTATTACTATAATATCTGGCCCCTGACGTTTTATAAACAGGGTTGTGTCAACTGCACCTTTTGTAAATCCACATTTCAACAGATATGTTGAAAGTGCATCATACCAAGCACGAGGTGCTTGTTTAAGGCCATACAGTGACTTATCCAAAATATATACATGATCAGGTTTCGAAGGATCAGTAAACCCTTCGGGCTGATATGTATATACTTCATCTGTTAGCTCCCCGTTTAAAAACGCAGTTTTGACATCCATTTGATATACTGTAAAATTTTTATGTGCGGCAAAAGCTAAAAACATCCTTATAGCTTCAATGCGTGCAACTGGTGCGAATGTTTCATCATAATCAATTCCTTCTTGTTGACTGTATCCTTTGGCCACGAGACGAGCTTTATTCCGAACAATGACACCGTGTTCATCTTTCTTGTTCTTGAAGATCCATTTCGTGCCAATTATAGATTTGTCTTTTGGTCGCTCAACAAGTCTCCAGACCTTTAACCGTTCGAACTGGTTGAGTTCCTCTTGCATCGCCATAATCCAGTCAGCATCCAGAAGGGCTTCTTTTACATTTTTAGGTTCAATCTTACTTAAAAAATTTGAAAATAAGCATTCATTTATTGTAGCCCTTCTGGTTTGGACTGATGACGATGGATCACCAATGATATTCTCTATTTGGTGATTTCTTGTCCACTTAACTGTATGTGGAAACGGTTCTATTGGGTCTATTTTTTTGGAATCGAAATATGGTTCGGGAGTTGTTGCAGATGTTGTAGGTGGAACATCGGAGGTAGGAGCTACTGACTGTTCTGAAGTAATAGGGGTTTCAGAAGTATGTGGAGGTTCAATTGGTTGTACAGTCTCAGTAATTGACTGCACCTTTGCTGTTGAAGCTTCTCCAGTTTCTTCTGAACTTTGTTGTTGAGAGAGATCTGAAACTACGACTGGATCTTCAGTGATCCTGTCAGGCACCAAATTTTGAACATTAGATTTGGGAGTTTCAAAATAATCATCATAAAAGTTCTCAAACAACTTATTTATTTCATTTTGTTCAGCATTTTGTTTATCTGACTCCAGTGAAGTCTGCATGTTAGGTCCGGGTTCTGAACTGGTGTGTTCAGAAGCCATTACTATTCCTTCGTCAAATTTAACATTTACGCTCTCGTTGACTATCTTGGTTCTCTTGTTGTATATTCGGAAAGCAACCGACTCCTTTGAATACCCGATGAAGATTCCTTCATCTGCCTTTTGATTAAACTTTCCCAGATTGTCTTTATCATTCAATATAAAGCATCTGCAACCAAAGACATGGAAAAATTTAACATTAGGTATTCGTTTATTGATTAGCTCATACGGCGTCTTTCCGAATCTTTTATTTATTATTGAACGGTTTTGTGTGAAACATGCTGTTGCAACCGCTTCTGCCCACAAGAACAATGGTAAATTGGAATAGGCCAACATCGTCCTAGCTGCTTCCACTAGTGTCCGATTTCTTCTTTCAACGACACCGTTTTGTTGTGGAGTCCGAGCAGCTGAGAATTGATGTGTAATTCCAACTGAATTTAAGAACGAGTCCAATGATTTGTTCTTGAACTCTGTTCCATTGTCTGAGCGAATTGTCTGGATGGTGAGTTGCAACTTTACTTGTATTTTTCGGATGAAGTCGATGATAGATTCGGTTGCATCTGATTTGGATTTCAGGAAAAACACCCATGTGTATCGTGAGTAGTCATCAACTATCACCAATACATATCTTTTCTTATTTATACTTTGTACTCTCATCGGTCCACACAAATCCATATGCAGTAACTCTAATGCTCTTGTGGATGAGTGTGCTGTTTTGGATTTGTGTGTGGCTTTTGTCATCTTTCCTTTTTCACATGCCGCGCATAGTTGCTCTTTTTGAAATTTAAGCGCCGACAGCCCTTTAACTAACCCTCCTTTTGCTAGGTTGGTCAGTTCATTGAAATTTAGATGTGAAAGGCGACGATGCCACAGCCATGTTGTTTTAGATGTTGCTTTTGACAATAAGCAGACATCTTTCTTCAGATTGATCGAGGCAAAATCAATGGAGTATAGATTTGTTTTCCTGGTTCCTGCTAGAATTTCTTTTCCTTGTGCTGATCTGATGCTGCACCGATTGGCTTTGAAGTTGACTTCTAACCCCTTATCACACAGTTGTCCAATACTGAATAGGTTATGACCAAGACCGTCAACATAAAAGACCTTTTGGATTGTGATTTTGTCATACTTCAGACTTCCGTATCCCTTGATCGGACAAAACTGATCGTTTCCAAATCTTACCGTCCCACAGAACTTTTCTACAAAGTCCGTGAGTGTGTCTCGTTGTCCGGTCATGTGTTTGGAGCATCCCGAATCAAGGTACCAGACATGGTTTACCTATAAAACGTAATAGCACATGAGGTACCCACTTGTAGTTGGGTACTTTAGTTTTAGGTAAAACATGCATAGTATCATTTGTTTTTCTAACTGATATGGCTTTAGGCTTATCGTTTGAATTTATTTTAGGTACCCATTTTTGAATTGTTCTTTTGGGTATCCACTTTTGTACAATTCGCGATGGAATTGTTTTTGAGATTTTTATCTGTGGATCCTTTTTCTGTTCATACAATGGGTCCTTTTTCTTTGGTTGCCATACAAGCTTATTATACTTCACAGTTTCAGACTTACAAACATAAGAATTCAAAGCAATTAATTTCGATCTTGAAAACTTAATACAAGAATTATTAACAATTTTATCATTATTACAGACAGAATGTTCAATTTTGCTGTTTCTATCTGTAACAATTTTTTCTTTCACGCGCCATTCTTGTTTTATAATCTTGTTTTTCTCTTCTCTTTGCTTCTTTCGCCACACTTGTTTTCTCGACCCGTTCACAACGTTATCTGACATAAAAGAAGTTTGAGAATTAGAAAATTTAGATGCTTGTTTTTTCTGTAACCTTTTCATACCTGTTGAAGATTTGACTTTACGTGCAAAAGAGTCCGTTGATAAGGATGATTCACCCTTTTCAAAACTAGGAGACTGAACAAACAGTTTTGTTTTCTCCTTCTTTTGTTGCACTGATGGTGAATATTCAGATGGTTTTAAAGAGTCTGTAGTCTTTCTTTGCAGAATTTTAACAGATTCTTTATGACCAGTTGATAGTTTGTTAGTCAAATGTTTGATAAATTCACCAATTTTACCAAATCTTTGATCTAATGAATTAATATCAGAGTGCATGAACAGATCAAATTCTTTTTCTGAATTTATAGAATCCAGAGAAATAGATGAATGTGGATCAGACACATTTATGTTTTTAGACTTATCTTGCAACTTTTGTTCTAATTTTAGTAATTCAGACTTGAGTGTTCCATTTTCTGTCTCAAAACTTTTAATTTTCAATTCTAAATCAGATTTATCTGTTCTAAAATTGAATTTGGTAAATATAGTTTTTGAGACTGAGTTGGTAGTTCAGACAAATCCTTTTCAGAATAAGTTTGAATGTACTCTTCTTTAGTATCAACAATGTTGCTGATTTCATTTATCTTGGTATAGTCAACATAATTTTGCATTTTGTCTGATCTTGACCTTTTGATTTCTTCACGGGATTCTACTTCTTCAGATGCTTTCAAGAATGTCATTTTTAATCCTAAATTCATGTATCTGACATCATATAATGTTGGTGAATTTGTTATAGCTTTTGTCAGATACTTAGGATTTTCCCAACCAATACCAGATTTAGAGTTATAAAACTCTGTATCTTTTGGTTGATTTAAATATATTGTTTGATCTGTTTGCCCTCTTTTAATAAATTCATCCTCCATCTTCTTTATTTTCTCATAGAGTTTAGTTCTTTCTTCAAATATGGCATGAAATTTTACAGAAAAGTTTGAGGCTTCTAATTCAGCTATTCGCAGACTTTCTTGTAAATCAGATATTTTGTGATTCAAATTGAGTATATTGCTTTGAAGTTCTTTTTCCTTATCTTGTAAGTCTGAGACAGCTCGTAAAGCTAAGACTTTATCTTTGGAAAAATCTAGGACTAAATTGTGTTCATTTAGAAGTTTGTTTTCCAAAGAATGAACCTTTTTCTTTTCTGCTTTTAAGGATTTTTCAAACTTTTTAAGCATGAAAGCCATATTAGTTAGTTTTTCTTCTAATATGCATGATTCGTCAATATCAGAATCTGAAATAGAATTTACCTCCTGTCCTTCTGAATCCTCTGAGTTATCAGACTCTGAATCCTCCTCATTTTCAGCTTTGTTTTGGCCAGATGCCATTAATGCAACTTCTTCTTTTTCTTCCTCTTCATCAGAATCAGATTCTCTCTGCTCTGCATCCTCTTCATCCGTCAGTCCAACCCACACCTCATCTTCAGCTATCATAGCTGATTCACTCAATTCAGATTCATTGAAGATTTCTGACTTTAAACAGATATGGGCATCTTCATCTAAAATGTCATCATCTTCGGATAACTGTAACCAATGATCATCCTCCGCCATAAGAGCTTTGCCTGACTCTTTCTCTTTGGCTAAGAGGGCCTTTCTTGTATAGTAGTCTGAATTTTTGACTACTGGAGATCTGCATTCCCGGGCATAGTGACCTGGTTTTCCACAGTTATAGCATTTCTGTTCAGATTCCTTCTTGGTTGATTTATCTGACTTCTCATATTTGTCAGACTTTCGTGCACTACTTTCTCCAGCCTTCTCATACCTATCCTTTTTCTCAACTTTCCTTGAGCCTGTTTTGTAGCGCATTTTGTTGTTTGTTGGCTTCCTGTAAAATTTCTTCTGAAATGCCTTTGTAAGCAGTGCCATCTATTTTTTCATCTCTTCAATCTCTGAATCTGCAGATGAATCTGATGATTCTGATTCTGATGATGTACTGCTGATTACCGCTCTTTTCTCCTTTTTAAGCTTGTATTTATACTTTTTCTCCGCCAGTAGAGCTAGTGGATCAGCAGTTTCTTTTTCCGCTTTCTTCTTTCCAGATATTTTCCTCAAAACAACTTCTTGGTAGTTGTTGAGGTTTTCAAATAGCATATGAAAATCCATCTCCTCTATATCTTTCGTTTGTTGGATGATCATAGCATATTTTTCCCATTCTGGATTTAGGACATTTAAAAATTTGACATTGATGTCCAAGTTGGACTTCGTCACTCCGTTTCTTTTTACTTCACTTACCAGATTTACAAATCTGAGATAAGTGTTTTCCAGAAGTTCACCTTCACGGGCTCTAAAGTTCTCAAAAGTCATGAGACTATTCCTAGCCCTATTGGTAGCAGCTCTGTCTGATCCCCGCATGATTTTGCATACTTCATCCCAGATGGATTTAGCAGTCTTTGTATTTGTCAGACAGGTGTATATTTCATTGGGGATTGAAATCAACAATAACTTTCTTGCAGTCTTGTCCCCTAACTTTCTCTTTTTCTGGGCCTCTGTTAGGTTTGTTACCTCAACAGTCCTTGGTGGTATTGGGGGATTGCCGGTTGGTACTCCTGGGATTGTTTCCATAAAGATTGCTGGTCCTTCAGTTAATGATTTCAGCATTTCTTCAGACAAGTCATGGAAACTTATAAATTCCAGAAACCGCTCCCGCCATTGAACATATTCCCCTCTGTATAAGATTGGGGGTTTGGTTTCTGATCCCATAGCAAGTGCATCTTTAGACATGTTGATTGTTCGTTGGGAAACTTTAACCAAGATCAAATGAACTCCGAATGAGATTGAAATATTTGATCACACCTTGAAACACAGATTAGTACTGAAATCGAATGATTTGTTAGTAGCAATAAGCAGTTTAACTCAAGCAGTGAATTGTGTTTGGATTAATGTGTATGACAAACTTGAATGATTCGTGTGTTATGAGTGAAACTTGAATGAATGTAGTGTGAAACTCGATTGTGTCTTTTACCAAACTCGATTGATTCTTTGATCAAACTCGAATGTGTGTTTGATCAAACTCGAATGTGTCTTTGACCAAACTCGAATGTGTGTTTGATCAAACTCGAATCAAGTTATGAAATTCACACTCGAATGAGTCTTCTGTTAAACTCGAATAAATGTTATACAAAACTCGAATGTGTGTGTTGTAAAACTCGAATCAATGTTATACAAAACTCGAATGTCTGTTCTGTAAAACTCGAGTGAATACAACTCGAATGGGTCTTGTACAAAACTCGAATTGGTCTTTTATAAAACTCGAATGAGTCTTGTATATAAAACTCGAATTATTCTGAAATTCTAGTCGTCAACTCGAATATTACAGGTTGGCAACTCGAGTAATATTAAGACACAACTCGAATATTACAGTTTGGCAACTCGAGTATTATTAAGACACAACTCGAATAACACAGCTAAGCAACTCGATTAACTGTTATATTCAACTCGATTTACACACAAGATGTATATAATTCGAGTTTCTTAGAATTTTCAGCTTTTCAAGTCTTAAATTCAGATTAAATCCAAATTTTACCCAATTTCATTCAAATTGTAATCGAAGGTAAGGTTTTTGAATACAAACACTTTTTGTAAAGCACTTTTATGCAAAAATGGATCTAAGCCAGAGTTTTTCAATGAAACAGTACCGGGTTTTAAACTTTTCAAAATTTCAGAAAATTGCTCAGATCTTTTTCTGTGTTTTGAAAATCAAATCAAGTTTGTATCCACTGGATTCGTCTTTGAAACCTGAACCTTCGATCCAATTAACACTTTGAATGATCAACAAAATCAAAACCCCTATTGATTTTAGGGTTTTTTTCCGAAAAATACTCAAGAACACGAAGAACAGTTTCAATCTCAAACAGAATAATTCATTCCTAAGTCTCTGATACCAATTGTGAAAATTAGTTTCTTCCAATTCATTCAACTAGATGCAATTAATAAGAACAGAGAATTTAATCAATACTGACCGAATGATTTGATTGAAGAACTTGATGATTACAAAAATGATGAACTGAAATATCCTTCTACGTACAGAGCTGCTGTCTAGATTGTATGCGTACAAAAAGTGATATCTGACAGATCTGATACATTCTAGAAAGTCAACATGACTATTTATACACAATTACAAACTATAAGGAAATTACACATTAAGTCCCTAGACTTTGGTATTTCATCAACTAAAACATATTCCAACATATATATATATATATATATATATATATATATATATATATATATATATATTAATATATATATAATTATTTTGCTAATTATCTTGTCAATTTATGAGTTGCCCATGTATTTTATTTAATATATTCGAATTTAAGTAATGGGTTTCGAGTTTAATAACAAATTCGAAACATAAATACTAAATTCGAATAATAGAAATAAATTAGAGATCCATGCTTCGACTTTATACTTAAATTCGAATACCCTTCGAATTTAAGGGTCAAATTCGAACCACCCTTTAATTTGAATCATGATGATAAGTTTGAAAACATCAACTCAAAATAGGTGATGAAATGCTAGTTTGACTTTATCACTAAATTCGATTCCCTCATAACCAAATTCGAATGCATGCTGGACATTAAATGCAAACCTTTTTAATAATTAAGATCAATCTACCCTCGAATTTAATTGATAAATTCGAACATATACTCGAATTTAACTACAAACTCGAGTTTGTTCCACAAATTCGAGTTTGTTCTTGACATTTCGAATTTGTTCTTATTTATAGCTTTAAATCATACATTTCTAGGCCTAAAATCACGAATATGTTACGTAATAAACCTAAGTTCGATTATATTATACAAATTCTAGTTAAACTCCATAAAAATAGCTTTAAATTTCATAAAAATAATAAATTTGAATTTATTGTTCAAAACCGAAATATATAAAAACTTAAGAAATCGATTTTTACCTCAAATTTCGTACGAAATCGAATATGTGACAGCAGGTTCGTGTAGTATTCTCCTAGATCTTGCCGATGATATATAAAACTTGATAATCGGCCGGTCGGTTTGGGAGATAATTTAGAGAGAAGGTAGAGAGAGAAAGTTAGAGAGAGAGTAGAGAGAGAAAGTTAGAGAGAGAGAGTAGAGAGAGAGTCTGATTTTTGGAAATGAAATAAAAATAATCTTAATTACGTTTATATACTTCATCTAATTATATTTGCTAGTTAACCCACTTTCATTTTTGTATATTATATCTCTTTTATTTAATTATCTTTAATAATTTATTAAATCATAATATATATATAATTTAATTAAATATTTCATGACTTAATTAAAATATAATTCAAATAATGTAACATTATTACATTATCGGTTCAAAATACTGAATTTATGACTGGGTCAAAAGTTAGGTTGTTACAGAATCTATGACAGATTAGAATATGTTTCTTAGGCAGATTCGAATGTATATCAGTAGGCAGATTCGAGAGTGTCAAGGGGACAAACTCGAATGGGCCTTGGGCCTGATTCGAGTTTGCCCCATGGCAAACTCGAGTGAGAATCTATAATTAGGGATTAACTCGAATCATTAAGGGACTTTTGCAGAATTCGTGAGGGATTAAGCAAATAGGCGATCTCGAGTTTATCAGCTAATTGAGTGTTCTTACGGAGAGAATCTTCCAGTAGGTGCGTTCGTGTTCATCCGTACAACTCATAGATAGTCTCCGTGTTCCGTGTGAGAGTTGTTTCCGTCAACCCGTTAACGAGGATTCCGCACTCGTTGACGGTCTCGCGTCTAGATAGATCCGTAGTGTGTAGACCTTACATGAAGAGGATGAGGCTGGTGTATGGGGATGTGATGTAGAGGGAGAGGGTATTTTGGAAAGAAGCTCCATAGCCTGGGCAAAAGTAATGTTGCCCATCTTGGAGGGATCAATAGGACCTTCAGCAGTGGCTGTAACTGCATCATCAGGAGAGTGGGTAGAGGATGGTAGCCTTTCAGACACTGCTTGTTTTGCAGCACCTTCATTAAGGCCAGTGGTGGTTCCCTCTGCAGTACCTTGGTTTAAAGGTACCTCATCATGGGGAGATGGTATTTGCATTTCAACATCAGCAGTGGTGAAACCTGCTGATGGAGTTTGCATAATGGGAGTAGCCTCACCAAAGGGATGTTCTATTCCCTGAGGTTCATCAGCTTGAGTGGTTGGTCCTTCAACAGCTGTTTGGTGTAGAACAGCTGCATCATGAGGAATAGAAGATTGAGGCTGAGCTGTTGGTTGGTCTAAGCCGGTAGTGTGGACACCTCGTGCAGACTCAGGGTGTAGAGAAGTATGAGGTAGGGACAGTGTGGACTCAGTATGGAGTGGAGAGAACTCCTGTCTTTCAATATCCTCAGCCTGTTGGGAGGCTGGAATAGTTGATGTGGCTGTCTCCATTTGTACAACTGGCTCCTGTTGGGAGGAACCAGAGGGTCTAGGCTGACTTGGGGTTGACACAGGGAGGAATGAAGCAGACTCCAATTGTGCTGATCCTTCTTCCAAAATAGGAGAGGCAGCAAGGGTTGCTTCTTTTTCAACTGAACCCTGTTGAGAGGGAACAGAGGGGCTAGTTTGGGCTGTTTGGGTTGTTGGTTTCATTTTGGCTATGGATTTGCGTTGGTATAAGATGTGAGATGAGGTGGGGGATTTTGGAGAGGTGAGAGGTTCAGACTGGACAGGTTTGGAGACTGGGTCAGAAACAGGTGGGTTGGCCTGTTCCATAGTCTCAGGTGCCACAGAGGCTTCAGGTCCAACAAATGAACCAAGGAGAGGAGCCTGCTCCCCCTCAGCCACAGAGGCTTAGGGTGCAGACTTAGACTGAGCTGTTTTGGCCTTCTTGTGGACAGGCTCAACTTCAGTGATGTCCAGGGTTCTTTTAACAAGTTTGGCCCTGGATTTGGATTTTCTTCTGGGAGCAGCTTCTGGATCCACCCTCACATCAGAGGGTCCTTCCACCAATCCTAACAACCTCCTCATTGGTGTTGACAGAGGAGGCTCATTGGGGAGAACAGGTGTATAGAAAACTCTATTCCCTATTACAGGGAATGCAACAGTACGAAGTAAAGGCTGAGAGTTATATAAGTGCTCACCACAAATATGCTTGAAGATGAGGCTCAGAAACCTGGGATATCGAACAGTAGCTGAACGTGTCTCCTGCTGCACCAGGCCCCTCAAATTCAGAAAAGTCCATTTTTCCATGTCGATTGTAGTTCCATCCACAAGCTGCAGAACTACAGGGATTTCATCACGGCTCAGTTGGTCAAAGGAACCAACTTTGCTGCTGAAGCACATTACCACCGAGGCAAATAAGAAGCTGTAAGTAGGAGACAAATCCTTTCTGAACAGCGTAGCTCCAACTTTTGGTTCTGCTACACCACAGAAGTGTAGCAGATTCTTCATCTGTTCATCTTCAGGCTGTGGCTGATCATATTTTTCAGCCACAGGGAGTCGAAGAACTTCCCTGATCAGACGAATGTTGATCTCAATGGTCTGAGTCCCATTGAGTATAGTGCCCTTAATGACTTTGGTGTCTGGGTTGTAGGCACAGGTATACCAAAACTCATACACCATCTCCTGGTACAGGACACCAGGAGTGGCAGTCATGGCATAGTTCTACGGATGAACTTTCAAGAACTCCACCATTTCTTCATAGCCTTTCCCCACATAGTTCTTGGGGATGGTTAGGTTAGCAAGGTAGTTGGTAGGTTTCAGGGCCAGCGGATGTTTCTGAACATCAGCACCCACAAACACTGGTAGAAAGGGGTTGTTTCTTTGAGCCATTTGGGAAGTAGTGAAAGTAGCAGAAGCACTGGACACTTAGTCGTTTTTTTGGGTTCTTAGGAAGTTTATGGAAGTAGTGAGGAAGACAAAGATGAAACAGTAGGGGGTATTTATAGGATTTGAATGTGAGGGGGTATGAGAGAGAAACATTTGGGCGGTTGATTTGAAAAGGTCGTTAACGAAAAACGGAACGGTTGTCCATGTCAGATTGTTTGTCAGACCACTTGAGCCCTTTTTAATCACTAACACACGAAACCCACATTATCCGCAGTAATTAAGTTAAATAAAAACAAAATTTAAGTAACTTAATTGTGAAGAAAGGTTATTAAAACTGATGGTCTAAGCTGATGGTCAAACCTGCGATGAGCAGGGTCATCACAAGCTGTTCACTCTCCAAGCTGTTCCTTCAACCTGTTCAGCTATGTAAGAACAGGTTGTGTTCAATTGCTGATCAGGTTACAAGACAATGTCTTGTATGACAGATTGAGAGAGTGAGCAGGGTGGGGCTTGATCATCAGATCAGTCTTGACATACAAGCTGTTATTTGTCAAACCTGTTTTACGCTCAAGCTGTTCAAGTTTTACAGAAAACGGCTATGTATAAAACATGCGTAGCCTGTTCTGTCTAAGCTGTTCAGCGAAACTTGAGCAGGGTGAGACATATAATGTCTTAGAACATTTTGGACACTTAGTCACTTTTGTTTAACATGCCCAGCTTGCTTACCAGATATTTAAATCTGTTTTCATCAAGAGGTTTGGTGAAAATGTCTGCAAGTTGTTCATCTGTGGAAATAAAACTTACCTCCACATTACCTTTCTGAATGTGATCCCTGATGAAATGATGTCTGACTTCTATATGCTTTGTTCTGGAGTGAAATACTGGATTGTTGAAGATAGCTATGGCACTTGTATTATCACATAGAATAGGAGTTTTCCTATATACAAGTCCATAGTCTTGAAGCTGATGTTGCATCCACAAAATCTTCTCACAGCAGCTTCCAGCAGCAATGTACCCAGCTTCACAAGTAGAAGTAGAAACTGAGTTCTGCTTCTTGCTACACCAACTGATCAACTTTCCACCAAGGAGTTGACATCCACCTGTTGTGCTTTTCCTATCTAACATGCAGCCTGCAAAGTCAGAATCTGAATAACCTGTTAGTTCCAGGCTTGAGTCTTTGGGATACCAAAGACCCAAACCTGGTGTACCCTTAAGGTATCTAAAGATTCTTTTCACAGCAGCTAGATGTGATTCTTTTGGATCAGCTTGGAATCTAGCACATAAACAAGTAGCAAACATAATATCAGGTGTACTAGCAGTTAAATACAACAAGCTCCCAATCATGCCTCTGTAAGCTGTTACTGAAACAGCTTTGCCACTGAAATCTGCATCCAATTTTACATTGGTTGCCATTGGGGTTTTAATAGGAGAACTTTGATCAAATTTATACTTTTTCAATAGATTAAAGTATACTTTCTTTGATTGATAAAAATTCCAGTTGAGGTTTGCTTAACCTGTAATCCTAAAAAGAAAGTAAGTTCTCCCATCATACTCATTTCATATTTGGATTTCATGAGTAATGAAAAATTCTTGCACAATTGTTCATTAGTAGACCCAAATATTAAGTAATCCACATAGATTTGAACAAGCATAATATCAGACTTCACATTCTTTATGAACAGTGTGGTATCCACTTTACCTCTGGAATACCCATTGCTCATAAGGAAATCAGTAAGAGTGTCATACCAGGCTCTAGGGGCTTGTTTTAGACCATAGAGGGCTTTGTCCAACTTATAGACAAAACCTGGATGATGTTCATTTTCAAAACCTGGAGGCTGCTTGACATAAACTTTGCTTGCAGCTTCCCATTCAGAAATGCACTCTTCATATCCATTTGAAATACCTTCATGCTCTTATGAGCAGCGTAGGCTAAAAACAAATGAATTGCCTCTAGCCTGCCACAGGAGCAAATGTTTCATCAGAGTCAACACCTTCCTCCTGTCTATAGCCTTGAGCAACAAGCCTTGCCTTATTTCTAATGACATGACCTTGCTCATCTATCTTGTTCCTGTAAACCCATTTGGTGCCAATTATAGTTTTTCCTTTAGGAGCAGGGACCAGCTTCCATACATTGTTTCTCTCAAACTGATTGAGTTCTTCTTGCATGGTAGTGATCCAATTGGCATCTTTAAGTGCTTCATCAACTTTCTTTGGCTCCATGAGGGACACAAAGCTAGAGAACATACAGAAGTTCCCTAAGCTGTCCCTTCTTGTTTGTACCCCTTTGTTGATGTCACCAATTATTTGATCATTGGGGTGACACCTGATCCACTTAGGATCATTTCTCAATGAGGATTCTCCTGAGTTGTTTGCATCTTCAACAGGTCCTGTTGAACAGCTTTCAAGATTTTCAGACACACTGATGTCTTAAACCTGTTCACTTGTTGAGCATGACTCTCCATTGTTGAACACATCAGCAGAAGAACTAGGAAAATCAGCATTGATTGGTTCAGGACACGAGGTTGTAATTAAGTCAGTACACTTATTCACACAGGGTGTATCAACATAATCATCATCATGTCCATCATGGTTAGCAGGTTCCACTCTGGGTGTAGTGGAAGCTTTTGAGTCCCCTTCACTGTTTGAATGCATGAGATCATCAAAGTTGAATTCTTCTCAAACTGATTCAGGAACAGCTTTGGTGGAAGCATTCCTGGACTCTTCAAAGGTGACATTGATAGATTCATCTATCACATTTCTTTTGTTGTTGTACACTCTGTAGGCTTTGGAGATAGCAGAGTATCCAACAAACACACCTTCATCAGCTTTGGGTTCAAACTTTGCCAGTTGGTCCCCTTGATTCAGAATGAAGCAGGGACATCCAAGCACATGGAAGTAGCTAATATTTGGCCTCCTCCCTTTGAGTAGCTCATAAGGAGTCTTGTTGAACCTTTTCACCACTAAGGATCTGTTTTGGGTGAAGCAGGCACTGTTGATAGCTTCAGCCCAGAATAATGAAGGTAAACCGAATACACACATCATGGTTCTAGCAGCTTCAATAAGGGTTCTATTTCTCCTTTCAGCAACTCCATTTTGTTGAGGAGTTCTTACTGCTGAAAAGTTTTGTGAGATCCCTTTTTCTTCACAGAAGTCTTCAAGAGTACTATTTTTGAATTCAGTACCATGATCACTTCTAAGCTGCTTCACTTGAGCAGAGTTCAGCATTTCCATCTTTTTGACAATTCCAATGATTTCTCTAGCAGCCTCTCCTTTGCTTTTCAAGAAAATTACCCATGTTAACCTGGAGAACTCATCAACCATTACTAGAGTGTATCTTCTTCCTCCTAGACTTGGGACATTGACTGGTCCAAACAAGTCCATGTGGATTAAGAAGAGAGGAGTATCAATAGAAAAATTATGCTTGGATTTAAAAGATGATTTCCTCTGCTTGCCTTTCTCACAAGCTGTGCAGAGTCTATCCTTAATAAAGGTCATAGAAGGCAAACCTGTTACCAACTCTTTCTTACAGAGTTTGTTGATATTCTTGAAGTTCAGGTGTGACAGCCTTTTGTGCCATAACCAGTTTAGTCTGCATTGGTTCTTGTGAGAAAGCAGGTTTCAGTTGTGGGATCACCAGATTGCATGTCCACAACATATGCACCTTTCTTCCGTTGAGCACACAACACAACTTTGCGTTGGGGATCCAATATGTAACCCAGGTGCTCATCAAAGTTAACCTTGTAGCCAGCATCACACAGTTGACTTATGCTAACAAGGTTATGTTTCAGCCCAACCACATAGACTACTCTTTCGAACACTGCAGCACCAGCTTTAAGAGTTCCATATCCCTCAGTGGATCCCTGTACATTGTCACCAAAAGTGACTTTTGGCCCTTTTTCAGGCCTTAGATCATTCAGCAGGTCCTTGCAACCTGTCATGTGCCCTGAGCAGCCACTGTCCAAGTACCAAACCTGGGATGGTTGTTTGTTCTGTAGAATGTCATAGGAAAATATTAGTTACATTTAGGGGAACTCATCACAGAGATGAGTTCTACTACTTCATCAACATGTGTTGATGGGCTAGTAATATCCACGTTAATATTTCCTATTTGAATGGTATCAGTTTGGATACCACTTTCATTGACTATGTTACTTCCAACACTGCTTGTTTTAGCAATGATGGAACTTGCAGAGTCAACAGGCCTTATGTCCTCAGTTTCAGGACATTCTTTGGCCATGTGTGTCTTCTTCCCACATTTATAGCATTTTCTTTTTTTAGACTTTTTGGAAGAAGAGCTTTCAGAAACACATTCTGAATTATTTCTGTTGATTTTATCAGCAGGTTTAGCAAACTTAATACTATTTTTCGATGAATCAACAGCTTGGGTGGATGGCACAATAGCAACAGCTTTGCGTGTTTCTTCTTTCTTCTTTTTGGGAGGACAGATGTCAAAAACAGGAAGCTTGATTGGTTTTTGACCTTCCACAGGTTTGGGAAACTTATTCCCAGATTTCTCAGTCTGAGCAATGGCTTTGCCTTTGCCCTTACTGAGATGTGATTGATGCTACCTATCAACATAATCACTGTTCTGGTTTTGAAAGACTTATATTAATTTATAACTAGTTTTCCACTATGATTCGAAAACTTATTTGAAACCACAGCAGATTTGCTTTCAACATGAGACTTACCCTTGTTGAAAACAGGCTGCTTACCTTTTGAAAACTTATTTTCAAAATGTTTAGCATCAAAAGGACTAACATGTCTCTTACCATCAACTTTGGACCCAGAGCCTGTTTTGTCAACAGGTTTGGTGTCCACCGCTGCAGCTTGAGCATGTTTTCCTTTCTTTTGCTTGAGTGAATCAGCAGAGCACTTAGCATGCTGATTTAATGGAGAACACATTCCATCATCAGCTTTTGGGCCTTTTTCACACAAGCTGTCAGTGTTTTGAGGCCTAACAAACCTGTTTGTTCAGATCAGCTTTCCATTAATTTTCTGGATGAAAGTACTGGGAAGCTCACCAAGAGTGGATAAGTCATCTTTCAGATTATTGATCTCAACAATAGAAGATGATGTGTCAAGATCTCCTCCAAGATAGACTTGGATTTGTGCAGGGATCTGCTGACTTATGCAATGGCTGACTTTTTGTGCAGATTGGCACCAAGAGTCAACTATCTTTTGAAGCTTAGCATGTTTTACATCTGTTTCTCTCTTTTCTTCCAGTAAAATGTAGTTGATATGTTTTAGTTCATCAAGCTCAGTTTCCAACTTATAGAAACTGTCTAGTTTACCAGATTTAATTTCAAGATCAGTTTTAAGCTTAGAGATTTCATATAGCAAAACATTATGCTTCTCAACAGCAACTTTTAAATCAACCAGCATATACTCAAACATTTTACTTTTTCATCAGAATTGTAAGCCATAAAATTTTGTACCTTGTACATCATTGTAGGGTTCCAGTTCTCCAAGCTGCTGAAGGCTTCAGCTTCAGCCAAGTCCTGTTTGAAATTGCTAGTTGATGGGACATCAGTATTGGCCATCAGACAATTGTTGTCTTCTTCATCTGAGGATGAATCAGACTCCTCCCAGTCACATGTCTCTACCATCAGTCCCTTTTGCTTGTTGGAAGCCACAGAGTTTTCCAACTTTTTCAACTTAGCCATGGCCATAAGGTACTTAACCGTATAGCCATCGTCCCTGTTAGTCTTGTATGGTTTGGAAGACTGTCCACAAGCTTTTGACACACAGTCAGCAGCTATATGACCAGTTTTGCCACATTTGAAGCACTCAACTTTAGATTTATCAAATGCCTTTTTCTTGACAGCATTTGAGTTCCCCTACAGCATATTTCTTCCAAACCTCTTCTTGTTGAACCTTTTGACAAGCATTGCTATCATCTGCTCATCATCAAGCTCAGCAAGATCTGCACTGTCTTCCTCATCAGACATTTCCTCTCTTTCATCATCAGCCTGTTGATCAGGTTGTGTGAACACATCACATACCTGCCCAACAGGTTGTCTCACGCTGGCCACTAAGGCAGCACCTCTCTTGGACATTTCCAAGGCATTTCTCTTCTGCTGCCTTGACTGCTTATCATTTAGTAAGGATCCATATAAGTTTACAAGATCCATACCTTTGATGGTACCTGAATTTCTCAAGATGGTAGAAAAGTAGTTCCACTCTTCAGGCAAGATGTCCAAGAACTTGTTCACCAGGGTCAGGCTGTCCTTTGTGATCCCAACAGCTTTGAGATCATTAACAAGAGCAGTAAACCTGGTGTAGGTTTCTGTGAGTGTCTCATTTGGTTTTGCAAAGAAGAGTTCATACTGTCTAACAAGATTGTTAATCCTGTTGTCCAGTGTGATTGTGGGTCCATCATAGACGGTACACAAAGTATCCCACATCTCCTTTGCAGTCTTCATCTTCTCAACCTGTTTGAACACATCATCAGGCAGAGAGATAACCAGGTTATTCCTGGCCTTTGCATCCAGAGCAACCAGTCTTTTGTCTTCATCAGACCATTGAGCTTTGGCCTTCTCAAAGGTTCTGATTTCAGGAGCTGCTCCTTCAACAGCAGGAGTTATGGTAGTAACAGAAGTTGGCACATAGGGACCTTCCATTACTATCTCTGGTAGTTGTACATCCAGATTCTCTAAATAGAGCATCATTCTGCACTTCCAGCCAGAGAAGTTCTGATGATTGAACTTTGGGGGTTTGGCCATTGACCCATTGTCATAGTAGGATGAGGAATTTGCAGCACTGTTGTCCATGGGAAAGTAGGGAGAATAAGAGATCTAGAGTTGACACACACTCTATCTGCTCTGATACCAGTTGTAGGTCCCAAAAGGTTTCCCAAGTGTATAGTTCTAAGCTGTAGAGGGGGGGTGAATACAGCTATTTAAAACTTAACAATCTTTTTCTCAATGTTTGTGTATATTATTAACAAGTGTTAATTACAAACAAGCTTGAATGCAGAAAGGTTCAAGCTGATATGACAGATACAACAGTTGTTCAACTAATCTAAGACATACTCAGACTAGATACAATGACTATGCTCACTTAGATGCACTCACTGTTTTTACAAGACTCAGATGGATAGCTTACACATGAACATCTTAGACACACTCTACTGTTTTATATAAGCAGACTTGCATGCATGGAATAACACACATCAATGCACGTTCTGATTTCACACTCTTAATATCTCATTATCCTTAGAAGCTTCCTTTTATACTCAAAAGGAGAATCTCAGTGAAGCTTCTTCATTGGACAGGTGAGATAGTGGAGAGTCTTTCCAAATGGACAAACACCTTTCTGCATGTTCTGATAAAGTATCTTTGTCTTCACATGGCAGAATATTTGTCTCTTCCTTTTTGTCACTGTTGCATAACGCTTTAACCAAAAGAGGAATGTCAACTTTGCATCTTTCTTCTTTTGTTAATGCCATTTTGGTATATGAAAAGGTCTGTCACCCTTTTCAAATATCCGTTTGTCTTCATGTAATCAGAATAGCGTGGGCAGGCTGTGCTGTTCTGTTTTCCACTTTGTCTTCGACTTGTAAACTGATCTTGTAGCCAAAAGCAATACATGAGGACTTGGAAACATATTCCATAAAAGTGTTTAACCTGTTCACAAAGAACAGGCTCTGTTCACAAAGAACAGAACACTTGTAAACTGCCCAAGCTGCTTAATAGAACAGAGCAGCGTAGACAGTTTATGTCCAGCCTGTTCAGCAGATTGAACAGTTTGGACAAACTGCCTTTGTTGCAACTTATGCAACATGGTAAACAGCTTTGCGCTGATATTGCAAATCACTTTCAGGTTTCAATAAGGCATATAACAGGCCTGAAATTCAACCTTCAAGTGCATCAACAGGTTTGATTAAAAATCTCCCCCTCAGATGTACAGCAGGTTTGACTGAGGCCTTTTTGTGCCTAACAGTAACCCAGGTGCTCATCAAAGTTAACCTTGTAGCCAGCATCACACAGTTGACTTATGCTAACAAGATTATGTTTCAGCCCAGACACATAGGCTACTCTTTTGGATACAGCAACACCAGCTTGAAGAGTTCCATATCCTTCTGTGGATCCCTGGACATTGTCACCAAAGGTGACTTTTTGCCCTTTTTCAGGCCTGAAATCACTCAACAGATCCTTGCAACCTATCATGTGGCCTGGGCAGCCGCTGTCCAAGTACCAAACCTGGGATGGTTGTTTGACCCTCAGAGTGTGATGGGAAATATTAGTTATTTTTAGGGGAACTCATCATAAGGATGAGTTCTCCTACTTCATCAACATTTGTTGATGGACTAGTAATATCAACACTAATATTTCCTATTTGGATTGTATCAGCTTGGATACTATCCTCATTGAACATGTTACTTCCAACACTGCTGGTTTTTGCTGTGAAGACCTTCCCTTACGGGGCAGTCCTCAGAGTCTAGGTCCCACATCATGCAACACGATATCAATCATAACTAAGATAGAGTAATTTAAGTTGCGGAATTTCAGATTACAAGTACAAACATTAGGATAAGTTTAATACAATTTTAGTTCAGATTACAATTTTTAAAATTAACTAATAAAGGGTACCATCTAATCTAATACATGTCATCATATGATCAATTCAAATCTACCCAGACCACCACAAGTATCTTCTGCCAATCAGTACCGAAGGGTTTTGTTGAGTAGTGGTCTATAGAATACTTCAATCTTGATCTTGTAAGACCTAAGAACTAGGTCCTGCAGGTGACTTTCCTTTATCTTTTCCTGTAAAAAGGTCAAATAGCAACTGTAAGCAAAGCTTAGTGAGAATATAGATTTTCAGATTACATGCATAAATCAAGCGGATCATGGGTCAAAGCGTGATATGTTTGGACTGCCGCTACAGCCACTCAATGATTGAGACATAGAACTCAGGGAATCGGATGATGTTCAGCCCACGCCCACGCTTTTAGTGGAAGCTATCCACTCATGCTGGGCTAGCTACCAGCGGTCTTCATGGGGGAACATCGGAATATCAATACCAAGTTCAATAGAACTGGTGACATAGCTAGGTCTAGAACAATAGACCGATAAAGCTAATTATTCTAAGCTGAATCAATATGTCAAATGATGCGATCAATAAAGAAAGCATAGTGATCAAAGTCATGATAGCAATAACATATGAAATGAACTATAAGTACAATTGTCATGTGAAATAATAAGTCAAATTAGCTATCATGATCCACAGGGCATCACCGAACCATGGTGTGCACAGGTCACAATCCAGCTGAGCATTCATGAATGTCAAATAAACTGTTATCAACAATATATCTCAATCGGAAGTCTAGCATGAAAAACTGAATATCTATAACTCACTGTTTCTGGAGTCTTTATCTAGCAGATTTATAATCCACCTCCTGGGTTATCCCAGGATTTATCTTTAATCTTTCTGAACTCTGGCTTTGCCTTTTCTAATCAGTGACCCACTTTCAGTATTCTTTAAATCTGTGTTCAGGATTTAACTGAACCTGTCCAGAATAATTTTACATCATTGTCAATTTCATAATCCTTTAGCTTTAAAATCTTTATATTCTTATTTTCATCTGATTCTGATAACTGATAATTCTTTATTCTTCCATCTTGGATTCATGATTCTTGTATTTATATAATAGTATTTAGTTGTGATGTTAAAATATAAAATCAAAGGGCACGGATTCGGATCCTTTAATTTCGGACCATCCGGATTGGTCATCCGAATTCGGACCAATCCGGACCATACACCCGGATTCGGACATATCCGAAATGGGTCAACCGGATTCGGACCGGGCTGAACCGAAATGGCTATATCTGAATTACATCATCCGAAGGAGATCCGAAAAGTACCATCCGAATTTCGACATTAGATCCGAACCAGGGTTTCATCCGAATTCGGACTCAGCCGAATTCGGATCCCATATGTTCATATTTTCCAGATTTTGTTCTTATTGTTCTTCACTTTTATGCATACGAGTTTTTCATATAAATTCACAAAATTCAATTTTATTAACATGCAACTATATATAAAGTTATATTATCATTATTAGGTTGATTTTATATCATTTTTCTTATCAAAAACATCACAAATTCATCAAAATCATCCAACTTATATATTTTTGGTCAAGAACACAAGTTTTCACAAATGTTCCGATTTCCTCATTATTTGGATGATCCAAGCCACAAATTTTGTTTCTATAGCTTTTATATACTTCATTTCATTATAATCAACTAAAATCTTACACATGCATTACAAATTCCATGTTTTAAATTTCTTGGTTTCGGTTTCACACAAAACCGAATTAAACATACATATATTTCAAATTTAAAGGATTATTACCTCGAATCTTTGTAGTTTGATGATGTTGATTGATTGTTGTAACTCCTTATTGCATTGATTCTTCAATTAATGGACAATTTGTAAGAATTTTGATCAATTTGATGAGGATACCGTAGATGAGAGAAAAGAGAAGAGAGAGAGTAGAGAGAGAGTGTGTCAAAACTTTTAAGTGTAGATAATGATCTTTAAAACCATTAATTTAGTTAAAACATATCAATTTGATTATTTGACAATTTTACCCCCTTATACTTCTGTATAATTTATCTTTTTAAATCTTAATCATCTTTAATAATTATAACATAAATATAATTTAATCAAATAATCTTATTCTTAATTAAATTAGAAGACAATTAATGTAATTAAAGTACATTATTGGATCAAACGTAGAAATTAAGATTAAGTCAAAAGCTAGGTTGTTACAGAATGGGCTCCACCACGCATAAACTTCGTCCTCGAAGTTAGCTATGTTCGAACAGACTTGGATACGTTGCTTTCATGACATCTCTCGATTCCCAAGACTGATGCGAACCCTTGTGGTGTTTCCACTGGACGAGCACCATCTGTATCTCTTTATTACGAAGCTTTTTGGTCTTCGAGTCCAGAATACATTCTGGCTCTTCAACCACTCGAAGCTTCTCATCAATTTGCACATTAACGTGTGGTATCTGAACTTCTCTCTCATCAGCTAGGCTCTTTCGTAGATGACTAACATGGAATACAGGATGTATTCCAGCTAAGTCAGTTGGCAGTTCAAGACGGTAAGATTGGTTCCCTACCTTTTCAACGATCTTGAACGGGCCGATGAATCTCGGAGCTAGCTTATTCCTCTTTATGAACCGAACCACATTTTTCATTGGGGATACCTTCAACATCACCCAATCGTTAACTGCAAAACTGATCGATCTGTGACGATTATCATAATACGACTTCTGCCTGCTTTGAGCTTCAAGGATGTTCCTTCTGACAAGCTGAATCTTATCATGAGTCAACTGTAGAAGGGCAGGACCTGCTAAAGGCGATTCACCTGTTTCGCGCCAACAGGTGGGAGTTCTGCACTTTCGTCCGTATAAAGCTTCAAAAGGAGCCATCTTAATCGTGGAATGATAACTGTTGTTGTATGAGAATTCGACCAAGGGTAAATGGTCATCCCAGTTACCACCCAGATCAAGAACGCAGGCACGGAGCATATCTTCCAGAGTTAGGATAGTGCGTTCACTTTGGCCATCTGCATTAGGGTGATAAGCTGTACTCATTGAGATTCGAGTACCCAACCCGTCTTGCAGTGCTTTCCAAAATCTCGAAGTGAAACGACTATCACGATCAGAGACGATAGATTTTGGCACACCGTGACGTGAAATAACTTCGGTGATGTACATCTGTGCCAATCTATCAAGGGAGTATGTCTCTTTCATCGGTATGAAATGTGCTGACTTCGTTAATCGATCCACGACTACCCAGATGGAGTCGTGTTGTCTCTTGGTCTTTGGCAATTTCGTGACAAAGTCCATGGTTATATGCTCCCACTTCCACTCAGGAATTGGCAGTGGTTGCATATCCCCGAAGGGCTTCTGGTGTTCTGCCTTAACCATTTGACATACTATGCAGCTTTCAACGAATTGACCGATGTCTTTCTTCATTCCTGGCCACCAATAATCCGCTTTCAGATCGAAATACATCTTTGAGCTGCCAGGATGAATGGATAACTTGGACTGATGGGCTTCGGATAGAAGAGTGTTGCGAATAGAACCATATTTAGGAATCCAGATTCGGTTTCCTTTGAGACATTGAAGTCCCAAATGATTCATAGACAGAAATTGAAGTTGCCCTTTGAGATTTTCATAACAGATGTTCTCTTCTTTCAAGGCTTCGGCTTGAGCAGATTTAATATCTTCAATGAGATCAGAAGAGAATACAATTGGAGTCAGGGCATAGCAACACTTTTCCGGATAGACTTTTCTACTCAATGCATCCGCGACCACATTGGCTTTGCCGGGATGATATAGGATCTCGCAATCATAGTCCTTGATAAGCTCCAAGGACCGACGCTGTTTCATGTTTAGATCCTTTTGAGTAAAAAGATGTTTGAGGCTTTTATGGTCGGTGTAAAGTTGACACCGAGTCCCATAGAGATAATGCCGCCAGATTTTTAATGCAAAGGTAATGGCAGCCAACTCAAGATCATGAGTTGGTGCACTTTTCTCATAATCCTTCAATTGCCTTGAAGCGTAGGCAATGACTTTTCCCCTTTGCATGAGGACACAACCTAAACCAGTACCAGATGCATCGCTATAAACAACGAAGTCATCATTGCCTTCTGGTAAGGCTAGGATTGGCGCTTGAATGAGTTTCTGCTTCAGAGTTTCAAATGCCTCTTGCTGTTTATCAGCCCATACGAAAGGTGTATTCTTTCGTGTTAGCATTGTAAGTGGCACAGCAATCTTCGAAAAGTCCTTAATGAATCGCCGGTAGTAACCAGCCAATCCAAGGAAACTTCTGATTTCGGAGGCATTGCGAGGCGTTTGCCATTTTTGAACGGCCTCGACTTTGGATGGATCAACGGAGATGCCTTCGCCAGATACAACATGGCCAAGGAATTGAATCTAAAAAGAAATCAAAGTAGAATTCAAGTTTTGAAACAACGAACGCTTTAAGAAATAACTCGAGACAATGTAAGATTTTTACCTGTCTGAGCCAAAACTCGCACTTTGAGAATTTTGCATAGAGTCTTTCATTTCTCAATAACTCTAGCAATTGACGTAGATGAACAATATGATCAGCCTCCGTTTTGGAGTAAATCAGAATATCGTCTATGAATACGATAACTGACTTATCCAGCATTGGTCTGCACACTCGATTCATGAGGTCCATGAACGCCGCTGGTGCATTCGTTAATCCGAAAGGCATTACGAGAAATTCGTAATGACCATATCTTGTTCGGAAGGCTGTCTTTGGAATATCCTCCTCTTTAACTTTTAGCTGATGATACCCAGAACGAAGATCGATTTTTGAGAAATAGCTGGCTCCTTGTAGCTGATCAAATAGATCATCAATTCTGGGCAGAGGATATTTATTTTTAATTGTGACTTTGTTCAACTCACGATAGTCAATGCACATTCGGAGAGTTCCGTCTTTCTTCTTTACGAACAAGACAGGTGCACCCCACGGAGATGAACTCGGTCGGATAAATCCCTTCTCTAACAGATCTTGCAATTGCTTTGACATTTCCTGCATTTCTGCAGGCGCAAGTCTGTAGGGGGCTTTAGCGATGGGAGCCGCACCAGGAACTAAGTCGATCCCGAATTCAACTTGTCGTTCCGGTGGCACTCCAGAAATGTCGTCAGGGAATACGTCTGGGAACTCACAGACGATCGGAATATCATACACTGATTTCTTGTTGGCTTCCGGGGTGGATTCAGACGAGACATAACAAAGATAAGATTCGTGACCCTTAGAAAGATATTTACGCGCTTTCTCAACCGATATAAAACAATGAGCACCTTTACGCTTGTCGCCTTTAATCTCTAACACTCGGCCGTCTGAAGTCTTGATTCGGATGATTCTGCGGTTGCAGACAATAGTAGCCTCGTTGTTCGTTAACCAATCCATGCCGACGATGACGTCGAATTCTTTTATCGGTATCGGGATAAGATCGAGGTTAAATACAACGTGATTAACGAGTAAGGTGCAATTTCGATAAACGGAATCAGCCACAACGTAATTGTTACTGGCTGTCTCTATGTCAAGTATAACAGGAAGCTTTGAAGGAAACATAGATAATCTTTGCGCAAAAGTAGTCGAGATGTATGAACGGCTTGCACCGGAGTCGAATAACACACGTGCAGGTATTGAGTTTAATAAAAACGTACCGGTAACCACATCCGGGGTTTCTTTCGCTTCCTCCGCCGTTATTTGGAAGGCGCGGGTCCTAACAGTTGGAGTTGCAGCTGAGCTTTTCATTGTAGAACCTCCAGCTGATGACTGTGATTGACCTCGTTGTCCACTGTGGCACTGATACATGAAGTGACCACGCTTTCCGCATTTAGCACAACCAAGACCTCGTTGGGGGCACTCTTCTCTGCTATGGCCGATTCTGCTACACACATAACACGTGACATCGTCTGGATTACACAATCCCATATGCGATTTTCTGCATCTCTTGCAGAACCGTGGTTCATTTGTAAGCGAATAAGCTTGGACTTTCTGTGGCGAACTGTATTGCTGAGATTGTTGGGGTTGCTGGGACTGAGACTTGTTGGGCTTAAAGAATCTGCCAAATCTTTGCTTCTTTGGGGGAGATGGACAAGTCAGGTTCATTGATGGAGCGTAGAGTTGATCGCCGTACTCTAAATATCCCCTTTCAATTTGCCTTGCCGCTTCAACCATTTCGAGATACGAATTGTACTTTATTGCGCTCATTGGGTGTCGATATTTCGGGTTAAGTCCTCCACGAAATCGGTTCATCTTCCTTTCTTCCGTAGCTACCTGATATGAAGAATATCCACAGAGCCGTGAAAATTCATGCTCGTACTCGTCTACAGTCTTGGTGCCTTGGGTTAACTGCATCAGTTGAACCTCCATCTTGTCTTGTTGGTCAGCAGGACAATACTTCGCGTTGAACATTTCAAGAAACTGGTCCCATTCTAGAGTCTGGATGACCTCCTCACCATAAATACTTCTCTGGGTCTTCCACCAGGCACGGGCAGCACCCACGAACAGAGCAGATGCATAACTCACTTTCTTGGACTCCAAGCAATCGGAGATTCTGAAAATTTCTTCAGTGTGACTTATCCAATCCATCGCCTGGATTGGGTTGACTGTACCCTCGAAGTTAAGGGCACCGCTAGCTTTAAAATCCTTGAACTTACAGCCTTTCGGCTGTTCAATTTGGGCATTCGGAGTAGAGTTATCAGAATCAGATTCATCGTTCTGGATTTGTTTATCTTTTCTTTTGTTCTTTTTGTCAGCGCGTCTTTTTGCTTCGGCCTCATCTCTAGCCTGAAGCTGTTCTTGCATATACTTATTTTGTTGTTCAGAATGTTGGGCTAGTAGTTGTTGCATCATTTCATACATTTGTTGTGGGTTCATGTTGCTTGGTATGTCACCTGATCCTGATCCTGACATCTTCTACTGAAAATTAAAATCAATTAACTATCAGTTTATAGACTTAGATCTATGTACCCTTTTTCCCATCCTAACAGTCTGTACATCCTATCTCAGTTCAAACCACCTAGATGATTGATACATATGTATTGCTTCAGTTTGAGACCAAGTATACTCACGTAATACTTGATTCACTCAAACTATGGGCTCTGATACCATCCTGTGAAGACCTTCCCTTACGGGGCAGTCCTCAGAGTCTAGGTCCCACATTATGCAACACGATATCAATCATAACTAAGATAGAGTAATTTAAGTTGCGGAATTTCTGATTACAAGTACAAACATTAGGATAAGTTAATACAATTTTTAGTTCAGATTACAATTTTTAAAATAAACTAATAAAGGGTACCATCTAATCTAATACATGTCATCATATGATCAATTCAAATCTACCCAGACCACCACAAGTATCTTCTGCCAATCAGTACCGAAGGGTTTTGTTGAGTAGTGGTCTATAGAATACTTCAATCTTGATCTTGTAAGACCTAAGAACTAGGTCCTGCAGGTGACTTTCCTTTATCTTTTCCTGTAAAAAGGTCAAATAGCAACTGGTAAGCAAGGCTTAGTGAGAATATAGATTTTCAGGTTACATGCATTAATCAAGCGGATCATGGGTCAAAGCGTGATATGTCTGGACTGCCGCTACAGCCACTCAATGATTGAGACATAGAACTCAGGGAATCGGATGATGTTCAGCCCACGCTCACGCTTTTAGTGGAAGCTATCCACTCATGCTGGGCTAGCTACCAGCGGTCTTCATGGGGGAACATCGGAATATCAATACCAAGTTCAATAGAACTGGTGACATAGCTAGGTCTAGAACAATAGACCGATAAAGCTAATTATTCTAAGCTGAATCAATATGTCAAATGATGCGATCAATAAAGAAAGCATAGTGATCAAAGTCATGATAGCAATAACATATGAAGTGAACTATAAGTACAATTGTCATGTGAAATAATAAGTCAAATTAGCTATCATGATCCACAGGGCATCACCGAACCATGGTGTGCACAGGTCACAATCCAGCTGAGCATTCATGAATGTCAAATAAACTGTCATCAACAATATATCTCAATCGGAAGTCTAGCATGAAAAACTGAATATCTATAACTCACTGTTTCTGGAGTCTTTATCTAGCAGATTTATAATCCACCACCTGGGTTATCCCAGGATTTATCTTTAATCTTTCTGAACTCTGGCTTTGCCTTTTCTAATCAGTGACCCACTTTCAGTATTCTTTAAATCTGTGTTCAGGATTTAACTGAACCTGTCCAGAATAATTTTACATCATTGTCAATTTCATAATCCTTTTAAAATCTTTATATTTTCCTATTTTCATCTGATTCTGATAACTGATAATTCTTTATTCTTCCATCTTGGATTCATGATTCTTGTATTTATATAATAGTATTTAGTTGTGATGTTAAAATATAAAATCAAAGGCACGGATTCGGATCCTTTAATTTCGGACCATCCGGATTGGTCATCCGGATTCGGACCAATCCGGACCATACACCCGGATTCGGACATATCCGAAATGGGTCAACCGGATTCGGACCGGGCTGAACCGAAATGGCTATATCCGAATTACATCATCCGAAGGAGATCCGAAAAGTACCATCCGAATTTCGACATTAGATCCGAACCAGGGTTTCATCCGAATTCGGACTCAGCCGAATTCGGATCCCATATGTTCATATTTTCCAGATTTTGTTCTTATTGTTCTTCACTTTGTGCATACGAGTTTTTTTTTTATATAAATTCACAAAAATTCAATTTTATTAACATGCAACTATATATAAAGTTATATTATCATTATTAGGTTGATTTTATATCATTTTTCCCTATCGAAACACTTTAATCCGTCCAAAATCATCCAAGTTCAACACTTTTCTTTAAGAACACCCTTTTTGCACAAAAACTCAGATTTTGAACTCATTTGGACGAATTAATCACTGATTTTTGTTTCTACTACTTCTAATAACTTAGATTTATCATAATCTACTAAAAATCTATACATGCATTACAATTTTCATGTTTTAAATTCTTGGGTTTCGGTTTTTATCAAAACCGAAACATACTCATAGAAACTTTGAATTTTAAAAGAGTTATTACCTCGATTTCTTGTAGTTTGATGATGTTGATTGATTGTTGTAACTCCTTATTGCATTGATTCTTCAATTAATGGACAATTTGTAAGAATTTTGATCAATTTGATGAGGATACCGTAGATGAGAGAAAAGAGAAGAGAGAGAGTAGAGAGAGAGTGTGTTTTTGCATTAATGATCTTAAATGATCATTATTTTAGTTAATATATGTAACTTAGTTATATTTGTAGTTTAACCCACTATACTTTTGTATTTTACATCTCTTTTTATATTTAATCTTTTAAATACTTTATAACATTTCTATAATTTAATTAAATATTTTCATTACTTAATTAAAATTACAATAAAATAATGTAATAAAATTACATTATCTGCTCAAATACTGAAATTAAAGTCAAGTCAAAAGCTAGGTTGTTACAGTACAGAAGCTGACCAGAGATGAATTGATAAAGATGTACAATATAGGGTCAGTTACACAAGTAAGGTCTGCTCTTCCACAAGTCAAGCAACTCATCAAAGATCTAAGTACAGTGGTTGATTCTGAGTTTGCAAGACAAGAAATAGAAGATGCTGAAAAGAAAGGGAAAAAGATCAAGCAGATTGATCTGTTTGTCAAATCAAAGACATTCAGAATCAAATTCACAGATGGGTCTGGTATTTTCTTCAATCTTGAGTATTTCAATTTTTCAAAAGATATGCTGCTGAAAATCAAATCAGCTAGAATATCTTGTGATAAAGAAGAGATGAAGAAAGAATTTTTGAAGGCTATAGATCATAAACTTGCACAGTTGTAAGTTTTTGAAAGCCTTGGTTTGTAAATAACAGTTTACTTATTTATTTCCATATTTTTGTATAGAACTTAAAGTCTTGTAAAGAATTTAAGTTAGGGGGAGATTGTTGGGAAATAGTTTAAGTATGTTCAAACTGTTAGTTAGACTTCTCAAACTGTTAGTAGATTTTAAATGTAAATCCAAAGTTCATGCTGCTAGTTGAAGAAACTCGAGCTGCCAGTGTAAAAGTTCAAGCTGCCAGAGCAAACAACTCAAGCTGCTCAGTTCATGCTGTCAAGAGATTCAAGCTGCTCAACAGTTTCAGAAACAGAAAGTGCTGATTTTCAGGAAAGATATCTACACGAAGATTCCAGCATATCTACTGTCAGGATCTGAAAATTATGAAAATTATGAATAACCAAGATTAACTGATTTGAATTTATCAGAGTATAAATCAATAATCTTGCTTTGAATCAAAGTTTAATTAAGAAATTTGCGGAATAACACTTAATTATTTTAACAAAAACTTTCAGAACTAATAAAGCATAAAACATAAGAAGTAATCAAGACTGTTTGTATTGCTGAATTCACTGATTACAATCACCTCTAATCTGTTTTGATTAGACGAAGAACACAAACTGTTCTTAGGGTTTTACAACCTTAGAGGCTTAAGAAAACTTAAACAATAAAGCAATTACAGACTCAAAAATATTCAGAAAACTTCTTTCTCTATACGTATATCTTCTATACAATCTTCTGTCTATTTATATTGCTTTATGGACGTGTTTCCTTGAAGGACTATGACTTCTCTGATAGTAGATATGCTGGAATCTTCGTGTAGATATCTTCCCTGAAAATCAGCACATTCTGTTTACGAAACTGTTGAGCAGCTTGAATGACTTGGCAGCATGAACTGAGCAGCTTGAGTTGTTTTGCTCTGGCAGCTTGAACTTTTACACTGGCAGCTCGAGTTTCTTCAACTAGCAGCATGAACTTTGTATTTACATAGAAAATCTACTAACAGTCTGAGAAGTCTAAACTAACAGCTTGAGTATACTTAAACTATTTCCCAACAATCTCCCCCTAACTTAAATTCTTTATACAAGACTTTAAGTTCTATACAAATAAGGAAATGAATAAGTAAACTGTTATATACAAACCAAGGCTTTCAAAAACTTACAACTGTGCAAGCTTCTGATCTACAGCCTTCAAAAATTCTCTCTTCATCTCTTCTTTATCACAAGATATCCTAACTGATTTTATTTGGAGCAGCATATCTTTTGAAAAATTATAAAACTCGAGATTGAAGAAAATACCAAACCCATCTTTGAATGTGATCCTGTAGGTTCTGGATTTGACAAAAATATGAACTTCCTTGATCTGTTTCCCTTTCTTCTCAGCATCTTCTACTTCTTTTCTTGCAAATTCAGGATCAACAACTGAACTTAGATCTCTGATAAGTTGTTTTACTTGTGGAAGATCAGATCTCACTTGTGAAACAGATCCTATGTGGTACATCTTTATCAGCTCATCCCTGGTCAGCTTATGAACCATCTGCCAGAATGTATCAAACTCCTCTTCTGGTCCAGATTCTCTCCTTATCACAAACTTGACCCTTAAATTCCTTTCATCCAATGACTTAGCAAACCAGTAGTTGATTTCTGGCTTTGTAAAGTCATGTTGATCAATCAACTTTTCTATCTCCATAGCCTTTTGCAAATGGTGCTGAAAGATCACCCTCTTAACAGATGATGGAACAGAAACAGTAGGTTGATCAGTGGGAGCAGGTGCATTGGCAGCTTCAGGTTGGACTTGTTTCTTAGTGGGAGCAGGTGCATTGGCAGCTTCAGGGTGGACTGGTAATGTTGATGGTTGGACTGATTGGGACGGTTGAACTTTTGGTAATGGCTGAACTTCTGAAGAGACTCTTGTTTTCTTTCTTTTCTCCATTTCTTTGTCATGTATTTCCTGCAGCCTTTCAGTAGTCATAGACTGAGCAATCTTCTTTGGAATATCTGCTGCAACGGCAAAATTTATTAAGAATCTTCTCTTCTCAGCCTTGGTATGCCCAGTTGGCATCTTCCTCTTCCTTTCACCTTGCTTGACCACAAACCCTCTTAGGTAATCTCCTAAGGTTTCATCATCTTGCATTGGGGCATGGGTTTGCTGGTCTAAGGCCTGATCTTGTTCTTCTGCTAACTTTCTGGCAATCTCAGCATCAAAGGCAATCTGGGCTTCTCTGGTAGAAAATTTGTGCTTTGGAGACTCAATCAGAATACCCTTGCCCTTATCTTTTGTAGCAGAAGATGTTGGTTGGACTGAAGTAGATGGAGCTTGAATACCTTCTCTTATAACAACTCCAGTTGCTCTTGTAGAAGCAGCTTGAGTTTCTAGGCTAACAGCTTGAGAAGCTGTTGGGACTGCTAGCCTAGAAGATGGAGCTGTTGATGCTGCCTGGACTGTTGGTGTTGGAGCTGCTTGGACTGGTTCAGGAACTTCCTGATTCTCTGCTTTCCCCTTTTTGGAAGCATTGGTTTGGTCAGAAGGACTACACCTTTGCACATGGGCTTGCTTGACTCATTGCTCTAGTTTATGAGCTATTTCCACCAAAGAGTAAAAACCCTTGTGTAGATTAGCCAGTTTCTGAGTGAGCAAGTTCTGCCGGTTTGAGTGCATAAATTTGTGCCCTGTGCACGCACGATGGACATTTGGTATTCCAACCTTGTTACAACAGGTTTCAGCTTGGATCCGTTAAGAGATCCGTTTTGAGGATCTCGTCTCAGCTCATAAACACCAGGGTTGTTTGTGTTCTATCACGGACATTAAACACCCCGACGAGAAACCTCTGGGCCCCTCTTTTTCTTGGTATGGGGACTTCCAGCGCGTTTTGCACACTTGTTGTTGCCATGGGTGTGGTTTGTAGAGGCTGTTGGCCCTATGTCTGTGCCTCTTGTTGCAGCGAGGGGGTGGGACATCATTAGTGCCAGCCACAAACCCCATTAGAGCAGTCTCAGAAGAGATGTTACCCTCTGATTGAGGTTGGGAGTGTCCTTTCCAACATTGGTTCCCTTTGGATATTCTGTGCAGGAAGGATCTCCTGCACAGGGATATATGGATTTGTCTAGGGGCGGAGGAGGAAGGAGCTCCTGGTCCCCTTTTCCTTTATATAAGTATTCTGAGTGGGCGTTTTGGGTGTACAAAAGGATCAGAGGGGAATACTATATGTGTATCATGAGGATTGGGTTGGGGTCCTGGGTTTGAAGCCGTCAAGTTCAGATAATGTTAGGCTTGTTTTTGTTGTGTCTGCTCAGGCCCTCTCCTCTGTTTTCTTGTGATGATGTTCATCATTGCCGAGGGCAATGGGCATTCACTGCTGACCCAAATTGCACTTGGCTTTATCAACCTTTTGAGAAAGATAGTGAGTGCTATGGGAAACATATATCCTTTATGTAAACTTAGAAAGTAGTGCAGTTGTGTGCACTATTTTTGCCAAAAACGAGGATAATCAACAATTCCCATTCTTCAGAGGAGAAGTGATGCCTTAACATTCCTTGAACGCTTCATATTTGAAAAATTGAACTGTTGGCCAGTAGAGAAAAGCACACTAAGGCAGTGGCAATATTTGAAGAAAATTCTGACCAACCAGGTTCTTTTGGGGCTTAAACATTGCTGAATATCATGCACAATGGTATTTCCATTTAGGAGAAACATTGGCTTTCACGAAAGTACAAGAATCCGCGGGACCCCTATATTTTCCAACTTTTTGAGACCAAGTGTTTAAAGCAGAAGTAAGAGATAGTCTTTTCTAACCTGTGGCATCTTGAAGATGCCAGAGACCTTTGATGGACTTCCTTCAG
>JAANYP010004811.1:172866-190182 GCA_020465985.1 Centrapalus pauciflorus | reverse complement strand
TGCAGCTGACATTGAAGAGCTTGTTTCACAAAGGGTGGCTGCTGCCATAGCTACCTACGAGGCAAACCGGAATAGCACAGCCAATGGGGATGGTGGTGCCAGTCGCACCACGGGAGGAGCTGAAACTCACACGAAAGGTTGTGGGATTAAAGGGTTTTTAAGTTGCAAACCCCGGTGTTTCAATGGAACCGAAGGAGCAGTCGGTTTGATCCGTTGGTTTGAAAAATTAGAATCCGTATATCGTGTCAGCGGGTGTGCTGAGGGAGACAAGGTGAAATTTGCTACTCACACCTTGCAAGATAGCGCTCTCACATGGTGGAATTCCTACGTCCAGTCTGTAGGTATTGACGAAGCCTACCAGCTCACGTGGCCCACGTTGAAACAGATGATGACGGACGAGTACTGTCCGAGAAACGAACTACAGAAAATGGAATCGGAGTTCTGGAACTTATCAATGAAAGGAACGGACATTGCAGGATATACCAACCGATTCCATGAACTAAGTATCCTATGTCCGCAAATGGTAACTCCGGAATACAAGAAGATTGAACGCTATATTTGGGGACTCGCTCCTCAAATAGAAGGAAACGTTACAGCCTCCAACCCATCCACCATACAGGACGCCATCAGAATGGCCAATAATCTTATGGACCAGGTATCCCGGAGGAACGAAGCCAAAGCCGGAGAAAACAAGAGAAAGTGGGAAGAAAAGACCGGAAAGAACGCGGGTTCACAGTCCAAGAAGCCCGAGACCGTTAAAGCCTATGTAGCAGGAGTTGAGCCAAGGAGAGGCTATACCGGTACCAAGCCTTTTTGCACCAAATGCACCTTCCACCACAACCCTGGCCCCTGTCCAACCCTATGCGGAAAATGCAAACGTTTGGGCCATATGGCCAAAGATTGTAGATCCGGAGCCCCGGGTGCCAGTGGTAGCAACCCGAGGGGCTGTTTCGAATGTGGCGCAACTGGACACATCAAGAGTGAGTGTCCGAAATTGAGGAACGAAGGAGGAGCTCAGGGGAGAGAATTTGTGTTGGGAGCAGGAGACGCTCGTCAGGACCCCCACGTGGTATCAGGTACGTTTCTCCTAAATGATATTTACGCTTACGTACTCTTTGATACTGGGGCTGATAGGAGCTTTATATCTGATAAGTTTAGCCAGCAGTTGAATGTTTCTACTCTTCCCTTAGACAACTCCTATACAATAGAACTTGCAGATGGCAAAATAATAAGGGCAAGTAATATCATTAAGGAATGCACATTAAAGCTAGCAGATCACTCCTTTAAGATAGACTTAATGCCTATAGAACTCGGAAGTTTTGATGTGGTGATTGGTATGGACTAGTTGTCACATAACCAGGCTGAGATTTTGTGTGGTAAGAAAGTGGTGCGAATACCACTCAGTAAGAAGAAAGTCCTCACGGTCCAAGGGGAAAAGAAGAACCGACAATTGAATGTCATATCCAGCCTAAGAACATTAAAATGTCTTAGGAAGGGTTGCCATGCAGTGTTGGTCCAGATCGTAGAAAAAGAGTCGAAGGAAAAACGACTTGAGGATATTCCAGTAGTACGTGACTACCCGAAGGTATTTCCGGAAGACTTGCCTGGGCTTCCTCCAGCTAGGCAAGTAGAATTTCAAATCGACTTAGTGCCAGGAGCTGCACCGGTCGCAAGAGCCCCATATAGGCTCGCACCTTCTGAGATGCAAGAACTATCCAGTCAATTGCAAGAATTGATGGATAAAGGATTCATTCGACCAAGTTCCTCACCTTGGGGAGCTCCGGTTTTGTTCGTTAAAAAGAAAGACGGATCCTTCCGAATGTGCATAGACTACCGAGAGCTAAACAAGTTAACGGTAAAGAACCGCTACCCCCTCCCTAGGATTGATGACCTGTTCGACCAGCTACAGGGATCTAGCTTCTACTCAAAGATTGATCTGCGCTCCGGTTATCATCAAGTAAAAGTTCGGGAAGAAGATATCCCCAAGACGGCATTCAGAACTCGTTATGGACATTACGAATTCCAGGTGATGCCATTCGGTTTAACCAACGCACCAGCCGTATTTATGGACCTCATGAATCGGGTGTGTAAACCATATCTGGATAAATTTGTAATAGTGTTCATAGACGATTTCCTAATCTATTCCAGAAGTAAAGAAGAGCATGAACAACCTCTCAAGTTGATCTTGGAGTTGTTAGAGAAAGAGCAGCTATACGCCAAATTTTCAAAATGTGAATTTTGGTTGCGAGAAGTAAAATTCCTTGGGCATGTGATCAACAGTCAGGGAATTCAGGTTGACCCATCAAAGATCGAGGCCATAAAGAGCTGGGCAATCCCTAGAACCCCCACAGAAGTCCGCCAATTTCTAGGACTTGCCGGTTATTATAGGCGATTCATTGAGAACTTCTCGAAGATAGCAAGTTCCTTAACGGAGTTGACCCGTAAGGATGTGAAATACGTCTGGGGTGAAGAGCAGGAAAAGGCGTTTCAGCTGCTTAAGCAGAGGTTGTGTAGTGCACCAATTCTGTCCCTACCCGAAGGGACTGAAAATTTTGTAGTCTACTGTGATGCCTCGCACAACGGATTAGGTTGTGTGCTCATGCAAAGGGACAAGGTCATCGCTTATGCATCACGACAGCTTAAGATTCACGAGGTAAACTATACGACTCATGACCTGGAACTGGGAGCAGTAGTGTTTGCTCTCAAAATATGGAGGCACTATTTGTATGGAACCAAGTGCACGGTGTTCACGGACCATAAAAGCCTCCAGCATATTCTGAATCAGAAAGAGTTAAATATGAGGCAACGACGTTGGGTGGAACTTCTTAGCGACTATGACTGCGAGATTCGCTACCATCCAGGAAAAGCAAATGTCGTAGCTGACGCCCTAAGCCGAAAGGAACGGGTTAAGCCATTGAAAGTCCGAGCTTTGGTCATGACTATACAATCAAACCTAAACTCCAAAGTCCGAGAGGCACAAGAAGAGGCAGAAAGGAGGATAATCTGCTGAATGAAGCATTGAGAGGCATGGATAAGCAGTTTGAAATTAAGTCAGATGGATGTCGATACTTCATGGGCAGAATTTGGTTACCGAAATTTGGGGGCGTAAGGAAATTGGTCATGGATGAAGGGCACAAAACAAGATATGCCATTCATCCAGGGTCGGACAAGATGTATCACGATTTGAAGGGATCATACTGGTGGCCAAACATGAAGGCTGACATTGCTACTTATGTCAGCAAGTGCTTAACGTGTTTAAAAGTTAAGGCTGAGCATCAAAGGCCGTCAGGATTGCTAGTCCAGCCAGAGATACCCCAATGGTAGTGGGAAAATATCACCATGGATTTTATCACTAAGTTGCCAAAGACTTCTGGAGGTTATGACACCATCTGGGTGATCGTGGATCGGCTGACCAAGACAGCACACTTCCTGCCAATTAAGGAGACAGACAAGATGGATAAGTTAACACGAACCTATCTTAAGGAGGTCGTCTCAAGGCATGGGGTGCCAGTATCCATTATATCAGACAGAGACAGCCGATTCACGTCAAGGTTCTGGCAATCATTGCAAGAAGCACTAGGAACGCGTCTGGATATGAGTACAACCTATCACCCGCAAACGGACGGTCAGAGTGAAAGAACGATTCAAACATTGGAAGATATGCTAAGGGCATGTGTCATCGACTTTGGAAAAAGTTGGGACAGACACCTGCCATTAGTCGAGTTTTCTTATAACAACAGTTATCACTCGAGCATTAAGACCGCCCCATTCGAGGCACTCTATGGACGAAAGTGTCGATCACCTCTTTGTTGGGCTGAAGTAGGGGATAGTCAGATTACTGGACCTGAGATCATCCAGGAAACTACCGAGAAGATAGCCCAGATTCGGAACCGATTGAAGATTGCGCGGGATCGACAGAAGAGTTATGCAGACATCCGACGGAAGGATTTGGAATTCCAAGAGGGAGATCAAGTGATGCTGAAAGTCTCGCCTTGGAAAGGCGTAATCCGTTTTGGAAAACGAGGAAAACTCAATCCTCGTTATATCGGACCATTCAAAATCACCAGAAGAATTGGCCCGGTAGCTTACCGACTCGATCTACCCCAGAGCTTAGTAACGTTCATAATACCTTCCACGTATCCAATCTTAAGAAATGTCTGGCTGATGAATCACTCGTGATACCCATGGACGAGCTGGAGATAGACGATAAGTTGAATTTCATTGAGCAACCGGTGGAAATAATAGACCGAGAAGTCAAGAAACTCAAGCACAGTCGAATTCCAATAATAAAGGTCCGATGGAACTCTAAACTCGAATGACAAAGGCATAAAACTCGATCAAAGTGTGATAAAACTCGGGCATAATGTTGTAAAACTCGATTGACACTACATAAAACTCGATTCACACTTGAATCGAGTTTAACCTTCCAGAAATTTTCTAAGTATGTATGTATAAATACGTTGATAATAAATGCTGCCACCTCTTTTGCACGCCTTTTTGTACTTTTATTAATAAAAAAATTGAAAAGCCATACTACTTATCACTCTAAAAAGTAAGTTGTCCATTAAAGGACAACTAGCTTGTACTTTTGTATTATTATATTAATAAACTCCATGCAACATACAATCATGAAATCGGCCACACTTATTTTTGTCCAACACTCAACCGATCTACCTTTTCTTTTCATCATTTCACTAAATCTTAATTTCTTTATCAATAATTTAAATAACCGATTTTTCTTCTATAAATAGAAGACAACACCCATTTCCAAAAATCACACCAACACACATATTCTTCAAGAAGGAAAATCGGCCAACCATATTTAAGGATTTCAAGTGTTCTTCAAACCTTTGTAAGTTTTTCTTATTTACTTTATTTTCCACCTTAAAAAAATTTATAAAACATGAAAAATTAAATATATTTACTAAAATATAATACTTTTCATTTACAACTCGGTTTTCATAATACTCGTGAAATTTTCCATGCAAAATATATGAATACCCTTTCATAATGATGCACATGCTCGTATATATATGTATGCATTTTCGTATATATATCAATACATATGTACATACGTATGCATGCATGCATCAAAATGTCCTTGGAAATAAACTACTTAAAATCATTTGTGTAAATCGGAATTAATACCACAAATTATATTTTTAAATAAATTACTTGAACATAACTACAAATCAGTATCAACATATAAAATCCCACGAAATTATTTATACATCACCCCCAAGTACATAAAATATTCAAACACGTATTATGATGATATTGACCCGAACTCGTAAAAATATTAGGACGAGTCTCAACCATTCAAACAAGTGTTCAACTCAGATCCAAAAACATCATCAAAAATCAACAAGGTGAGTCTTCATAGTCCCCTTTTTCACATTATTATGTTTTGGGATGAAATACATGCTTCGTTTTTATATGGACACAAAAACTTCTCGATTCTATTATGTATTACATATGTGATTTCCGCCCTTATATCATGAAATCGTTAGTTGCATTTGTTTGCAAGCGCGAATATATTGTGGATAGATCTATTGGGAGTCATGTCCCCCACTCGGGTTAGTGGTTTAGCTAACTGCGGGTGCATATATATTCAACACACGGTATTACGTATGGGAATACTGCTCGGGGCAAACTCATTCTAATTAAGCTTCGGTGACATGATGGTTTATGTAATACATCTCATGGAATTTATGATTTTATAAATTCAACTCATCTGATAATGTCCATACAACTGGTCTTTTCGCGTAAACCTATGAACTCACCAACAATTTTTGTTGACGTACTTTAGTATGTATTTTCAGGTAATTAAGGCAAGTGTGCCTTCGGATACACCAACTTTCAAGCTTCCGCATTTCATGGAGTCGCATGCATATTTCGAAACTAACGGAGATTTGACTGCATTATTTTTGGACGCATTAATTATGTATCAGAATCTCTGTATTACGCGAACTTCATTCCTTTCATTTTGTAAAACATTAATACATTTTTAAAATTTAATGATGTAATATTTCGAAAACGTCCATATAGTGGTCGTTCGTTATAATTATGGTTACGCTTCCGCACTCGTCACGTCTCGCTGCCAACCAAGGTAGCAGGGTGTGACACCAACCTTCTACTCATTTTTATTCTTCTAAAAACATCAAAGTAAGTAAATACTAACCTATATCATCTTATATTATGTTTATATAAGTCTTGCATAATATATATAATCACCTACAACAACAAGTTTCATAAAAACTCAATTTTATAAGTTTCTAGTTGTTATTTTAAGTTGTTTCTTTAAATATGTTTATGAATATGTAAACACATTATAAAAGTGTTAATATTATGAAAACGTGTGATATATATGTGTTTTTATAACTATTATGGCTTTTATACAAGTAGTCTTTGAATAAACAACAAGAATCATAAGTTGTTGTAAGTTTATAAACTACGGATTTTCGGCAGAAAACTTATATCGACTTTGAAAAATCATAACTAATTCATAACTCAACGAAATGAGTTGATTCTTGTCTCAAAAGTTAGATCTATGTCTTAACTAATTCATAATTTATTTTGGAGCTTGGTCAAAAACAGCCTCAAAGTAGGCCGAAAAACCTCCGAAAAAGCTGGAAAATTATATATATATAAACTTGACGTTTTAAGCGCATTTTGTTTAAAAACTTGTAATGTTGGGTGATTTAAGACATAAAAATCTATAAATATACATATTATCATATATTAGTGATATTAAGTCCTTATTATCATTTAGGACTCGGTTAAACACCTCCGGTTTCATCAACTATCAAACAACGCACCTTTGCATTTTTGCGCATAGTTTTGCCATCACAAGTTCGGTGAGTCCTCATAGCCCCTATTTTCACAATGTTATGCTTTGGGGTTGAAATACATGCTTCGTTTTTTATATGGACACGAAAATAACTTCATTTCTATTATGTATTACACATGTGGTTCCATCCGCCCTTATATCATGAACCGTTAATTGCATTTATTTGTAAGCGCGAATATATTGTGGATAGATCTATTGGGAGTCATGTCCCCCATTCGGGTTAGCTCGGTTCGGCTAACAGCGAGTGCATATATATTTAACACACGGTATTACTTATGGGAATACTGCACAGGGCAAACTCATTTTAATTAAGCTTCGGTTGCATGATGGTTTATATGTAATACATAACATGGAATTTATGATTTTATAAATTCGAACTCTATTAATGTTGTCCATACAAGTCAGATTTACGTGTAAACCTATGAGCTCACCAAAAATTTTGTTGACGTATTTTAGCGTGTATTTTCAGGAAATTAAGGCAAGTATGCCTTCAGAAGTAACTACTTACAAGCTTCCGCACTTAAGGAGTCGCATTCTTTTTCAAACCGTCGGAGATTTATTTGCATTATTTTGGATAATTTAATTATGTATTTAAATCTCTGTACCTTGCAAACTACTTATCATTTACGGGTTATGTAAAACATTTCTACCTTTTAAAGTCATATCGATGTATTTTTGAATACGTCCATATAGTGGTCGTTCATTATGATTATGGTTACGCTTCCGCACTCGTCACGTCTCGCTGCCAACCGAGGTAGCAGGGTGTGACAGATTGGTATCAGAGCCATAGTTATAGTGAACTAGGTTGCATTAGTACCCTAGACTATAACTGCACTTAAGTTTTACTGATTTAAAAAAAAAATTTTGTAACTAACTAAAAGACTATGAATGGACCTTGATAGCAGAAATCATGTCTCATCCGGAAACAATCATCATATCGGATTCAGAGGAGGAGTACACTCCTGCTAGCCCCACAGCCACTGAGATTTTCCACGAGGAAGACACATCGGAAGAAGAGGACCCCTCGGAAGATCCGATGTGGGAGACGGAAGAAGAGCCGATGGAGGAAGAAGATCCATTGCCTCCAACGGTCCCTGCTCGCGTTCCATATCATCCAGCCGAACCGTCACATAAGCCGTATAGGCCATACCCTAACGGCCCCAAAATGCTGTACACACCCCGAAAGCGGGTGAAGCCACCAAGAGGGGAGTCTATTCCTGTCCCGACTCCCCAGCCCAATCCCCCACCACCACACCGACGGGTAGACGCCCGGCGATGGACCTGGATACCGGAGACCCTCCGCGAATGGAGGCAGATGGAGGGAAATCCTCCCAACTTCGAGATAGGAGGACCATCCTCCGCACCTGTCCCGACCCTCACCCAAGAGCCTACCGAGCAAACCATACCACTTCTGATAGCACGGTCGACTAGGCATGACCACCAGATCCGATCACTTAACCTAGATATCGGTGGGATGACCGCTCGTCTAGAGCGGAAGGAGTGGCAAAACTCCAACATCTACTGGGCTAACCAGCATGCTCTCACCATCCAACAGGATGGCCTGAATGAGCTTCGGCAGCAACTAGCCGAAAGCCAAGCTCGGATCGAGGAGCTGACTCAGCGCCTCAATGCGATGGAAAAGGGAGAGACCCCCGATCACTCCCACACTTAGTGCACTTCTATCTATCTTTGTAATGGTAGGAAAATATCATGTAATAGTATAGGACAAAATTTTCGGGTAATAACCTGCCCCTAATGTAAGAAAATTTCGAATGATTAATGAAAATTGCAAGTTATTTATGAAATTGTGTTTGATGATTATAGTATTGTGCTTTAAGGAAAATTTACCTCTTTAAGATTCAATTTCTTACACTATGCTTTTTCTTTAAAATTTTAAGATAATGCCGGCGAAACGAGCAATGAACGCTGCTGACATTGAAGAGCTAGTCGCACAAAGAGTGGCTGCCGCTATAGCCACGTATGAGGCAAATAGGAATAGCTCAGCGAATGGAGATGGTGGTGCTAGCCGCACCACGGGAGGAACTGAAATCCACGCAAAAGGTTGTTGAATTAAAGGATTTTTAAGTTGCAAACCCCGGTATTTCAACGGAACTGAAGGAGCCGTTGGCTTGATACGATGGTTTGAGAAGTTAGAATCTGTCTTTCGCGTCAGCGGATGTGCTGAGGGAGATAAAGTGAAGTTTGCTACTCACACTCTACAAGATAGCGCCCTCACATGGTGGAATTCCTATGTCCAGTCTGTAAGTATCGATGAAGCCTACCAGCTCACATGGTCCGCGTTGAAGCAAATGATGACGGATGAGTACTGTCCGAGGAACGAACTCCAGAAGATGGAATCGGAGTTCTGGAACCTGTCGATGAAGGGAACAGATGTGACAGGGTACACCAACCGGTTTCATGAGCTGAGCATCCTGTGCCCTCAGATGGTGACCCCGGAGTACAAAAAGATCAAATGTTACATTTGGGGACTCGCTCCTCAAATTCAAGGTAATGTGACTGCCTCAAACCCATCCACCCTACAAGATGACATCAGGATGGCCAATAATCTTATGGACCAAGTATCCCGGAGAAATGAAGCCAAGGCCGGGGAGAACAAAAGAAAGTGGGAAGACAAGACCGGAAAGAATGCGGGTTCACAATACAAAAAGCCCGAAACCATTAAGGCTTACGTAGCGGGAGCTGAGCCAAGAAGAGGTTATACCGGTACCAAGCCTTTCTGCACTAAATGCACCTTCCATCACAACCAGGGTCCCTGTCCAACCCACTGTGAGAAATGCAAACGTTTGGGGCATATGGCCAAAGACTGTAAATCTGGAGCCCCGGGAACCAGTGGCAGCAATCAAAAAGGCTGCTTTGAATGTGGAGTTACTGGGCACTTCAAGAGTGAGTGCCCGAAGCTGATGAATGGTGGAGGAGCTCAGGGGAGAGCCTTTGTGTTAGGAGCAGGTGACACTCGTCAAGATCCCCACGTAGTATCAGGGACGTTTCTTTTAAATGACATTTATGCTTACGTAATCTTTGATACTGGGGCTGATAGGAGCTTTATATCTGATAAGTTTAGTAAGCAATTGAATGCCGCTCCTTTTCCCTTAGACAACTCTTATACTATAGAACTGGCTGACGGTAAAATAATAGAGGCAAGTAGTATCATTAAGGAATGCACACTGAAGCTGGCAGATCATCCCTTTAAGATAGACTTAATGCCTATAGAACTCGGGAGTTTTGATGTAGTAGTTGGTATAGATTGGTTATCACACAATCATGCCGAGATTTTGTGTGGTAAGAAAGTGGTACGGATACCACTCCACAAGAAAAAGTTCCTAACAGTCCAAGGAGAAAGAAAGAACCGACAGTTGAATGTCATATCTGGCCTAAGAACATTAAAGTGCCTTAGGAAAGGTTGTCATGCAGTACTGGTGCAAATTGTAGAAAAAGAGTCGGAGGAGAAGCGACTCGAGGATATTCACGTGGTTTGTGACTATCCGAAGGTCTTCCCGGAAGATTTGCCTGGACTTCCGCCAACTAGGCAAGTAGAGTTCCAAATCGATTTGGTGCCGGGAGCTGCACCGGTCGCAAGGGCCCCATATAGACTCGCCCCTTCTGAGATGCAAGAGCTATCCAATCAATTACAAGAGTTGATGGATAAAGGATTCATTCGACCAAGTTTCTCACCTTGGGGAGCTCCGGTCTTGTTCGTGAAAAAGAAAGACGGATCTTTCAGAATGTGCATAGACTACCGAGAGCTAAACAAGTTAACGGTAAAGAACCGCTACTCTCTCCCCAGAATTGATGACATGTTTGACCAACTACAGGGATCTAGCTTCTACTCTAAGATTGATCTGCGATCCGGTTATCATCAAGTGAAGGTTCGGGAAGAAGACATTCCCAAGACAACATTCAGAACTCGTTATGGACATTACGAATTCCAGGTAATGCCATTCGGTTTGACTAACGCACCAGCCGTATTCATGGACCTAATGAATCGAGTGTGTAAACCGTATCTGGACAAATTTGTAATAGTGTTCATAGACGATATTCTCATCTATTCCAGAAATAAGGAGGAACATGAACAGCACCTCAAGCTGATATTGGAGTTGTTAGAGAAGGAACAGTTATACGCCAAATTTTTGAAATGTGAATTTTGGTTGCGAGAAGTTAAATTCCTTGGACATGTGATCAACAGCCAGGGAATCCAAGTTGATCCATCAAAAATCGAGGCCATAAAAAACTGGGCGACTCCTAGAACCCTCACGGAAATCCGCCAATTTCTAGGACTTGCCGGTTATTATAGGCGATTTATCGAAAACTTCTCAAAGATAGCAGGTTCCTTAACAGAATTGACTCGGAAGTATGTGAAGTATATCTGGGGTGAAGAGCAAGAAAAGGCGTTTCAGCAGTTAAAGCAAAGGTTGTGTAGTGCACCAATTCTGTCCTTACCTGAAGGGACTGAAAATTTTGTGGTCTACTGTGATGCCTCACACAATGGATTAGGTTGTGTGCTCATGCAAAGGGATAAAGTCATTGCTTACGCATCACGGCAACTCAAAATTCACGAGGTGAATTATACGACTCATGACTTAGAGCTTGGAGCAGTGGTGTTTGCTCTCAAAATATGGAGGCACTACCTGTATGGAACTAAGTGCACGGTGTTCACAGACCATAAAAGTCTTCAGCATATTCTGAATCAGAAAGAGTTAAATATGAGGCAGCGTCGTTGGGTTGAACTGCTTAGTGACTATGACTGCGAAATTCGTTATCATCCGGGGAAGGCAAATGTCGTAGCTGATGCCCTGAGCCAAAAGGAACGGGTTAAACCCTTGAGAGTCCGAGCTTTGGTCATGACTATACAGTCAAATCTAAACTCTCAAGTCCGCAAGGCACAAGAAGAAGCAGTCAAGGAGGGTAATCTACTGGATGAAGCCTTGAAAGGTATGGATAAGCAGTTTGAAATTTAGCCAGATGGATGTCGATACTTCATGGGCAGAATTTGGTTACCAAAACTCGGAGGAGTAAGGAAGCTGGTCATGGATGAAGGGCATAAGACAAGATATGCTATCCATCCAGGGTCAGATAAAATGTATCATGACTTGAAAGGAATGTACTGGTGGCCAAATATGAAGGCTGACATTGCTACCTACGTCAGCAAGTGCTTAACATGTTTGAAGGTTAAAGCTGAGCACCAAAAACCATCAGGATTGCTAGTTCAACTAGAAATACCCCAGTGGAAGTGGGAAAACATCACCATGGATTTCATCACCAAGTTGCCAAAGACTTCTGGAGGTTATGACACTATTTGGGTGATTGTGGATCGGCTTACCAAAACCGCACATTTCCTGCCCATCAAGGAGACTGATAAGATGGATAAGTTAACACGAATCTATCTTAAAGAAGTCGTCTCAAGGCATGGAGTACCAGTATCAATTATATTAGACAGGGACAGCCGGTTCACATCAAGATTTTGGCAGTCGTTGCAAGAAGCACTGGGTACACGCCTAGATATGAGCACAGCCTATCACCCGCAAACGGATGGTCAGAGTGAAAGGACGATTCAGACGTTGGAAGACATGTTAAGGGCATGTGTTATCGATTTTGGCAAAAGTTGGGACAGACACCTGCCATTAGTCAAGTTTTCCTATAACAACAGCTATCACTCAAGCATTAAGACCGCCCCATTCGAGGCACTCTACGGGCGAAAGTGTCGATCACCTCTTTGTTGGGCTGAAGTAGGAGATAGTCAGATCACTGCACCTGAGATCATCCAAGAGACTACAGAAAAGATAGCCCAGATTCGTAACCGATTAAAGATCGCGCGGGATCGACAGAAGAGTTATGCAGACATTCGACGGAAGGATTTGGAATTCCAAGAGGGAGATCAAGTAATGTTGAAAGTCTCGCCTTGGAAAGGCGTAATCCGTTTTGGGAAACGAGGAAAGCTCAATCCTCGTTATATCGGACCATTCAAGATCACCAAAAGAATTGGCCCGGTAGCTTACCGACTCGACCTGCCCCCAGAGCTTAATAACGTTCATAATACCTTCCACGTGTCCAATCTTAAGAAGTTTCTGGCTGATGAATCACTCGTTATACCTATGGACGAGCTGGAGTTAGACGATAAGTTGAACTTCATTGAGCAACCTGTAGAAATAATGGACCGAGAAGCCAAGAAACTCAAGCACAGTCGGATCCCGATAATAAAAGTCAGATGGAACTCTAAGCGAGGTCCTGAGTTTACATGGGAACGAGAAGATCAGTTCCGGGAAAAATATCCTCACCTCTTCTCAAGTACTCAAGAAGTAGAGAACACGAGTTAATTTCGGGACGAAATTCCCTTAACAGGGGGAGACTGTAACATCCGGCACTAAACCAGGTTAGCAACAAAACCCTAGTCTACATTTAATAGTCAATTATAGCCTAATCAGTAGTCATTAGAAATTAATCAAGTGACTAACAAGGCTTATTAGAAAATTCAACTCAATTAGAATCAAATTCATCGTTGCGATGAATCGGGAAATCAATTAATCCGATCAATTTACGACATGAAGGATTAATTCAACTAAGTACATAATTAAATCATGATTAATAACACTAATCATACACTAATACAACTACTTAACCTTAACTATGCAAGACTAAAACAATTAATTAAAACAATGCATCCAAATGTATTTATGAATTTACAAGAAAAGGGAAATACAATAATACATTTCTAAATACTTTTATACAAAAAAAAATACACATAAATATACCATATAGGCCGGCCACAACAAAGGACCAAAAGGACCTAAGAAACATTTTTTTTACTCAACCTTTCTACATCAAATCCCCCTCTTTCCTTTCATCCAATATTTTTCATCATTTCACCACCTTTATTCATCTATAAATAGAGGTTCAAACTCACTTCATTTCTCACACCTTCACAACACAAAAACCTCTCTTTCTCTCCCACATAAATCCGGCCTCAAGCCCTTAAGAACACACAAAGTGTTCTTTCAAGTGTTCTTCATATTTTTGAAGTGTTCTTGGTGAAACTTTTGAAGATCCAACCTTCTACTCATTTTTATTCTTCTAAAAACATCAAAGTAAGTAAATACTAACCTATATCATCTTATATTTATGTTTATATAAGTGTTGCATAATATATATAATCACCTACAACAACAAGTCTCATAAAAACTCAAGTTTATAAGTTTCTAGTTGTTATTTTAAGTTGTTTCTTTAAATATGTTTATGAATATGTAAACACATTATAAAAGTGTTAATATTATGAAAACATGTGATATATATGTGTTTTTATAACTATTATGGCTTTTATACAAGTAGTCTTTGAATAAACAACAAGAATCATAAGTTGTTGTAAGTTTATAAACTACGGATTTTCGGCAGAAAAATTATATCGACTTTGAAAAATCATAACTAATTCATAACTCAACGAAATGAGTTGATTCTTGTCTCAAAAGTGAGATCTATGTCTTAACTATAGATCTGCAAATTTTCATAATTTATTTTGAAGTTTAAGACCTCCAGAAATTATTTGGGAAACCGAAAGTTTGACAGCTCAAAAATAGCCAACATAGTGTTTTTAACGAGCTTTTTCACTAACCTAAACAACTCGAAAAATGGTCGTTCTTGATTCTAAAAATCCTTTGTATATAGTAGTTCAATGTCCTAGAAAACCAAAGTCTAAAACATTTTGGAGCTTGGTCAAAAACAGCCTCAAAGTAGGCCGAAAAACTTCCGAAAAAGCTGGAAAATTATATATATATAAACTTGACGTTTTAAGCGCATTTTGTTTAAAAACTTGTAATGTTGGGTGATTTAAGACATAAAAATCTATAAATATACATATTATCATATATTAGTGATATTAAGTCCTTATTATCATTTAGGACTCGGTTAAACACCTCCGATTTCATCAACTATCAAACAACGCACCTTTGCATTTTTGCGCATAGTTTTGCCATCACAAGTTCGGTGAGTCCTCATAGCCCCTATTTTCACAATGTTATGCTTTGGGGTTGAAATACATGCTTCGTTTTTTATATGGACACGAAAATAACTTCATTTCTATTATGTATTACACATGTGGTTCCATCCGCCCTTATATCATGAACCGTTAATTGCATTTATTTGTAAGCGCGAATATATTGTGGATAGATCTATTGGGAGTCATGTCCCCCATTCGGGTTAGCTCGGTTCGGCTAACAGCGAGTGCATATATATTTAACACACGGTATTACGTATGGGAATACTTGCACAGGGCAAACTCATTTTAATTAAGCTTCGGTTGCATGATGGTTTATATGTAATACATAACATGGAATTTATGATTTTATAAATTCGAACTCTATTAATGTTGTCCATACAAGTCAGATTTACGTGTAAACCTATGAGCTCACCAACAATTTTGTTGACGTATTTTAGCGTGTATTTTCGAGAAATTAAGGCAAGTATGCCTTCAGAAGTAACTACTTACAATCTTCCGCACTTAAGGAGTCGCATTCTTTTTCAAACCGTCGGAGATTTATTTGCATTATTTTGGATAATTTAATTATGTATTTAAATCTCTGTACCTTGCAAACTACTTATCATTTACGGCTTATGTAAAACATTTCTACCTTTTAAAGTCATATCGACGTATTTTTGAAAACGTCCATATAGTGGTCGTTCATTATGATTATGGTTACGCTTCCGCACTCGTCACGTCTCGCTGCCAACCGAGGTAGCAGGGTGTGACATCTAGTTTCAGTTGTGTCTATCATACGTTCCTAACATACAATTAAGTAATCAAGGAACAAGCAGCAGCAGATGATTCCATACAAGTCAGTATAAATCACCAATAAGTACCGAAACATATGCAAGTAAGTAATGCAATCTGCCACTCACCGCGATCTTGAACAATGCAAGTAATCATGGAACATGCAGCAACAGTTGTCCAATTTCAGCAGTGTTTATCATAGCTCCTAACATAGAATTAAGTAATCAAGGAACAGGCAGCATCAGATGTTTCCATACAAGTCAGTAACAATCTCCAATAAGTACCGAAGCATATGCAAGTAATTAATGCAATCTGTCACTCACAGCGGTCCAGAGCAATGCAAGTAGTCATGGAACATGCAGCAGCAGTTGTCCAGTTTCAGCAGTGTCTATCATACGTTCCTAACATACAATTAAGTAATCAAGGAACAAGCAGCAGCAGATGTTTCCATACAAGTCAGTAACAATCATCAGCAAGTACTGAAACATATGCAAGTAAGTAATGCAATTTGTCACTCACAACGGTCCTGAGCAATGCAAGTAATTAAGGAACATGCAGCAGCAGTTGTCCAGTTTCAGCAGTCTCTATCATACGTTCCTAACATACAACTAACTAATAAAGGAACAAGCAGCAACAGATGTTTCCATACATGTAAGCAACAATCACCAATATGTACCGCAACATATGCAAGTAAGTAATGCAATCTGTCACTGACAGCGGTCCTGAGCAATGCATGTAATCAAGGAACATGCAGCGACAGTTGTCTAGTTTCAGTTGTGTCTATCATACGTTCTAACATACAATTAAGTAATCAAGGAACAAGCAGCAGCAGATGATTCCATACAAGTCAGTATAAATCACCAATAAGTACCGAAACATATGCAAGTAAGTAATGCAATCTGTCACTCACCGCGATCTTGAACAATGCAAGTAATCAAGGAACATGCAGCAGCAGTTGTCCAGTTTCAGCAGTGTTTATCATAGTTCCTAACATAGAATTAAGTAATCAAGGAACAGGCAGCATCAGATGTTTCCGTACAAGTCAGTAACAATTACCAATAAGTACCGAAGCATATGCAAGTAAGTAATGCAATCTGTCACTCACAGCGGTCCAGAGCAATGCAAGTAGTCATGGAACATGCAGCAGCAGTTGTCCAGTTTCAGCAGTGTCTATCATACGTTCCTAACATACAATTAAGTAACAAAGGAACAAGCAGCAGCAGATGTTTCCATACAAGTCAGTAACAATCACCAGTAAGTACCGAAACATATGTAAGTAAGTAATGCAATCTGTCACTGACAACGGTCCAGAGCAATGCAAGTAGTCATGGAACATGCAGCAGCAGTTGTCTAGTTTCAGCAGTGTCTATCATACGTTCCTAACATACAATTAAGTAATCAAGGAACAGGCAGCATCAGATGTTTCCATACAAGTCAGTAACAATCACCAATAAGTACCAAAACATATGCAAGTAAGTAATGCAATCTGTCACTGACAGCGGTCCTGAGCAATGCATGTAATCAAGGATCATGCAGCAACAGTTGTCTAGTTTCAGTTGTGTCTATCATACGTTCCTAACATACAATTAAGTAATCAAGGAACAAGCCGCAGCAGATGATTCCATACAAGTCAGTATAAATCACCAATAAGTACCGAAACATATGCAAGTAAGTAATGCAATTTGTCACT
>JAANYP010004811.1:81058-169326 GCA_020465985.1 Centrapalus pauciflorus | reverse complement strand
CATATGCAAGTAAGTAATGCAATCTGTCACTCACAGCGGTCCAGAGCAATGCAAGTAGTCATGGAACATGCAGCAGCAGTTGTCTAGTTTCAGCAGTGTCTATCATACGTTCCTAACATACAATTAAGTAATCAAGGAACAAGCAGCAGCAGATGTTTCCATACAAGTCAGTAACAATCACCAATAAGTACCGAAACATATGTAAGTAAGTAATGCAATCTGTCACTGACAGCGGTCCAGAGCAATGCAAGTAGTCATGGAACATGCAGCAGCAGTTGTCTAGTTTCAGCAGTGTCTATCATACGTTCCTAACATACAATTAAGTAATCAAGGAACAAGCAGCAGCAGATGATTCCATACAAGTCAGTATAAATCACCAATAAGTACCAAAACATATGCAAGTAAGTAATGCAATCTGTCACTCACCGCGATCTTCAACAATGCAAGTAATCAAGGAACATGCAGCAGCAGTTGTCCAGTTTCAGCAATGTTTATCATAGTTCCTAACATAGAATTAAGTAATTAAGCAACAGGCAGCATCAGATGTTTCCGTACAAGTCAGTAACAATTACCAATAAGTACCGAAGCATATGCAAGTAAGTAATGCAATCTGTCACTCACAGCGGTCCAGAGCAATGCAAGTAGTCATGGAACATGCAGCAGCAGTTGTCTAGTTTCAGCAGTGTCTATCATACGTTCCTAACATACAATTAAGTAATCAAGGAACAAGCAGCAGCAGATGTTTCCATACAAGTCAGTAACAATCACCAATAAGTACCGAAACATATGTAAGTAAGTAATGCAATCTGTCACTGACAGCGGTCCAGAGCAATGCAAGTAGTCATGGAAAATGCAGCAGCAGTTGTCCAGTTTCAGCAGTGTCTATCATACGTTCCTAACATACAATTAAGTAATCAAGGAACAAGCAGCAGCAGATGTTTCCATACAAGTCAGTAACAATCACCAGTAAGTACCGAAACATATGCATGTAAGTAATGCAATTTGTCACTTACAACGGTCCTGAGCAATGCAAGTAATCAAGGAACATGCAGCAGCAGTTGTCCAGTTTCAGTAGTGTCTATCATACGTTCCTAACATACAATTAAGTAATCAAGGAACAGGCAGCATCAGATGTTTCCATACAAGTTAGTAACAATCACCAATAAGTACCAAAACATATGCAAGTAAGTAATGCAATCTGTCACTGACAGCGTTCCTAAGCAATGCATGTAATCTAGGAACATGCAGCAACAGTTGTCTAGTTTCAGTTGTGTCGATCATATGTTCCTAACATACAATTAAGTAATCAAGGAACAAGCAGCAGCAGATGATTCCATACAAGTCAGTATAAATCACCAATAAGTACCGAAACATATGCAAGTGAGTAATGCAATCTGTCACTCACCGCGTGTCACACCCTGCTACCTCGGTTGGCAGCGAGACGTGACGAGTGCGGAAGCGTAACCATAATCATAACGAACGACCACTATATGGACGTTTTCGAAATATTACATGATTAAAATTTAAAAATGTAATAATGTTTTACAGAATGAAAGGAATGAAGTTCGCGTAATACAGAGATTCTAATACATAATTAATGCGTCCAAAAATAATGCAGTCAAATCTCCGTTAGTTTCGATAATATGCATGCGCCTCCATGAAATGCGGAAGCTTGAAAGTTGGTGTATCCGAAGGCACACTTGCCTTAATTACCTGAAAATACATGCGACTCCATGACAGCGGTCCTGATCAATGCATGTAATCAAGGAACATGCAGCAACAGTTGTCTAGTTTCAGTTGTGTCTATCATACGTTCCTAACATACAATTAAGTAATCAAGGAACAAGCAGCAGCAGATGATTCCATACAAGTCAGTATAAATCACCAATAAGTACCAAAACATATGCAAGTAAGTAATGCAATCTGTCACTCACCGCGATCTTGAACAATGCAAGTAATCAAGGAACATGCAGCAGCAGTTGTCCAGTTTCAGCAGTGTTTATCATAGTTCCTAACATAGAATTAAGTAATCAAGGAACAGGCAGCATCAGATGTTTCCGTACAAGTCAGTAACAATTACCAATAAGTACCGAAGCATATGCAAGTAAGTAATGCAATCTGTCACTCCCAGCGGTCCAGAGCAATGCAAGTAGTCATGGAACATGCAGCAGCAGTTGTCCAGTTTCAGCAGTGTCTATCATACGTTCCTAACATACAATTAAGTAATCAAGGAACAAGCAGCAGCAGATGTTTCCATACAAGTCAGTAACAATCACCAATAAGTACCGAAACATATGTATGTAAGTAATGCAATCTGTCACTGACAGCGGTCCAGAGCAATGCAAGTAGTCATGGAACATGCAGCAGCAGTTGTCTAGTTTCAGCAGTGTCTATCATACGCTCCTAACATACAATTAAGTAATCAAGGAACAAGCAGCAGCAGATGATTCCATACAAGTCAGTATAAATCACCAATAAGTACCAAAACATATGCAAGTACGTAATGCAATCTGTCACTCACAGCGATCTTGAACAATGCAAGTACTCAAGGAACATGCAGCAGCAGTTGTCCAGTTTCAGCAGTGTTTATCATAGTTCCTAACATAGAATTAAGTAATCAAGGAACAGGCAGCATCAGATGTTTCCATACAAGTCAGTAACAATCACCAATAAGTATCGAAGCATATGCAAGTAAGTAATGCAATCTGTCACTCACAGCGGTCCAGAGCAATGCAAGTAGTCATGGAAAATGCAGCAGCAGTTGTCCAGTTTCAGCAGTGTCTATCATACGTTCCTAACATACAATTAAGTAATCAAGGAACAAGCAGCAGCAGATGTTTCCATACAAGTCAGTAACAATCACCAGTAAGTACCGAAACATATGCATGTAAGTAATGCAATTTGTCACTCACAACGGTCCTGAGCAATGCAAGTAATCAAGGAACATGCAGCAGCAGTTGTCCAGTTTCAGTAGTGTCTATCATACGTTCCTAACATACAATTAAGAAATCAAGGAACAGGCAACATCAGATGTTTCCATACAAGTAAGTAACAATCACCAATAAGTACCAAAACATATGCAAGTAAGTAATGCAATCTGTCACTGACAGCGGTCCTGAGCAATGCATGTAATCTAGGAACATGCAGCAACAGTTGTCTAGTTTCAGTTGTGTCTATCATACGTTCCTAACATACAAATAAGTAATCAAGGAACAAGCAGCAGCAGATGATTCCATACAAGTCAGTATAAATCACCAATAAGTACCGAAACATATGCAAGTGAGTAATGCAATCTGTCACTCACCGCGTGTCACACCCTGCTACCTCGGTTGGCAGCGAGACGTGACGAGTGCGGAAGCGTAACCATAATCATAACGAACGACCACTATATGGACGTTTTCGAAATATTACATCATTAAAATTTAAAAATGTAATAATGTTTTACAGAATGAAAGGAATGAAGTTCGCGTAATACATTGATTCTAATACATAATTAATGCGTCCAAAAATAATGCAGTCAAATCTCCGTTAGTTTCGAAAATATGCATGCGACTCCATGAAATGCGGAAGCTTGAAAGTTGGTGTATCCGAAGGCACACTTGCCTTAATTACCTGAAAATACATGCTAAAATACGTCATCAAAATTTGTTGGAGAGTTCATAGGTTTACACGAAAAGACCAGTTGTATGGACATTATCAGATGCGTTGAATTTATAAAATCATAAATTCCCCGAGCAGTATTCCCATACGTAATACCGTGAGTTGAATATATATGCACCCGCCGTTAGCTAAACCACTAACCCGAGTGGGGGACATGACTCCCAATAGATCTATCCACAATATATTCGCGCTTGCAAAAAAATGCAACTAACGATTTCATGATATAAGGGCGGAAATGACATATGTAATACATAATAGAATCGAGAAGTTTTTTTTTGTGTCCATATAAAAAAAATCGAAGCATATATTTCATCCCAAAACATAATAATGTGAAAAATGGGACTATGAAGACTCACCTTGTTGATTTTTGATGATGTTTTTAGATCTGAGTTGAACACTTGATTGTATAGTTGAGACTCGTCCTAATATTTTTACGAGTTCGGGTCAATATCATCATAATACGTGTTTGAGTACTTCGTAATTATTTTCATGTACTTGTGATGTATGAATAATTTTGTGGGATTTTATACGTGAATATCGATTTATGGATATTTATTGCTAAAATGGTTTGCATGCATGCATACTCACGTATATATGTACATATGTATATATATATATATACGAAAATGCATACATATATATACGAGCATGTGCATCATTATGAAAAGGGTATTCATATATTTTTCATGGAAAATTTTCACGAGTATTATGAAAAACCGAATTGTAAATAAAAAATATTATATTTTTAGTAAATATATTTAATTTTTCATATGTTATAAATTTTTAAGGTGGAATAATAAAGTATATAAGAAAAACTTACAAAAGTGGAAGAACACTTGAAATCAATATGGTCGGCCGATTTTTCTTTCTTTGAGAGAATATGTATGTTGGTGTGTTTTTGTGAAATGGGTTTTGTCTTCTATTTATAGAAGAAAAAAAAGTTATAAAAAAAATAATGATAAACAAATTAGTATTTAGTGAAATGATGAAAAGAAAAGGTGTTTTCGGTTGAGTGTTGGACAAAAAGGTGTGGCCGATTTCATAATTGTTTGTTGCATGTTGTAGTATGGCTTTTCAATTTTTTAGAGCGATAAGTAGTATGGCTTTTCAATTTTTTTATTAATAAAGTACAAAAAGCATGCACGAAAAAGGTGGCAGCATTTATTATTACTATATATATATATATACGTACTTAGAAAATTTTTCTGGAATGTTAAACTCGATTCAAGTGTGAATCGAGTTTTATGTAGTTTAATTCGAGTTTGGTTCAGTTTTGATCGAGTTTTAGGCTTCATCAATCGAGTTTCTTGCTTCATTATTCGAGTTTTACACTTACACGATTCGAGTTTCATGTAATATCATTCGAGTTTATTGATTATATGATTCGAGATTCATATAACTTCATTCGAGTTTATTACTTCATTATTCGAGTTTTATATTAGTTCAATTTTTCGAGTTTCGTACCTTATTTTTAGGCCAGTTGTTACAGTCTCCCCCTGTTGAAGGAATTTCGTCCCGAAATTAGCTCGTGTTCTCCTCTGCTTGGACTTTTGAGAACAGCTGGGGGTACTTCTCTCGGAATTGATCTTCGCGTTCCCAAGTAAACTCAGGACCTCGTTTAGAGTTCCATCGGACCTTTATTATTGGAATTCGACTGTGCTTGAGCTTCTTGACTTCTCGGTCCATTATTTCCACCGGTTGCTCAATGAAATTCAACTTATCGTCTATCTCCAGCTCGTCCATGGGTATCACGAGTGATTCATCAGCCAGACATTTCTTAAGATTGGATACGTGGAAGGTATTATGGATGTTACTAAGCTCTGGAGGTAGATCGAGTCGGTAAGCTACCGGGCCAATTCTTCTGGTGATTTTGAATGGTCCGATATAACGAGGATTGAGTTTTCCTCGTTTTCCAAAACGGATTACGCCTTTCCAAGGCGAGACTTTCAGCATCACTTGATCTCCCTCTTGGAATTCCAAATCCTTCCGTCGGATGTCTGCATAACTCTTCTGTCGATCCCGCGCAATCTTCAATCGGTTCCGAATCTGGGCTATCTTCTCTGTAGTTTCCTGGATGATCTCAGGTCCAGTAATCTGACTATCCCCTACTTCAGCCCAACAAAGTGGTGAGCGACACTTTCGTCCATAGAGTGCCTCGAATGGGGCGATCTTAATGCTCGAGTGATAACTGTTGTTATAAGAAAACTCAACTAATGGCAGGTGTTTGTCCCAACTTTTTCCAAAGTCGATGACACATGCCCTTAGCATATCTTCCAATGTTTGAATCGTTCTTTCACTCTGACCGTCCGATTGCGGGTGATAGGCTGTACTCATATCCAGACGTGTTCCTAGTGCTTCTTGCAATGATTGCAAGAACCTTGACGTAAATCGGCTGTCTCTGTTTGATATAATGGATACTGGCACCCCATGCCTTGAGACGACCTCCTTAAGATAGGTTCGTGTTAACTTATCCATCTTGTCAGTCTCCTTGATTGGTAGGAAGTGTGCGGTCTTGGTCAGCCGATCGACGATCACCCAGATGGTGTCATAACCTCCAGAAGTCTTTGGCAACTTAGTGATAAAATCCATGGTGATATTTTCCCACTTCCATTGGGGTATCTCTGGCTGGACTAGCAATCCTGACGGCCTTTTGATACTCAGCCTTAACTTTTAAACACGTTAAGCACTTGCTGACATAAGTAGCAAAGTCAGCCTTCATGTTTGGCCACCAGTATGATCCCTTCAAATCGTGATACATCTTGTCCGACCCTGGATGAATAGGATATCTTGTTTTGTGCCCTTCATCCATGACCAGTTTCCTTACGCCTCCAAATTTCGGTAACCAAATTCTGCCCATGAAGTATCGACATCCATCTGACTTAATTTCAAGCTGCTTATCCATGCCTCTCAGTGCTTCATTCAGCAGATTATCCTCCTTGACTGCTTCTTCTTGTGCCTCTCGGACTTGAGAGTTTAGGTTTGACTGTATAGTCATGACCAAAGCTCGGACTCTCAATGGCTTAACCCGTTCCTTTCGGCTTAGGGCGTCAGCTACGACATTTGCTTTTCCTGGATGGTAGCGAATCTCGCAGTCATAGTCGCTAAGAAGTTCCACCCAACGTCGTTGCCTCATATTTAACTCTTTCTGATTCAGAATATGCTGGAGGCTTTTATGGTCCGTGAACACCGTGCACTTGGTTCCATACAAATAGTGCCTCCATATTTTGAGAGCAAACACCACTGCTCCCAGTTCCAGGTCATGAGTCGTATAGTTTACCTCGTGAATCTTGAGCTGTCGTGATGCATAAGCGATGACCTTGTCCCTTTGCATGAGCACACAGCCTAATCCGTTGTGCGAGGCATCACAATAGACTACAAAATTTTCAGTCCCTTCGAGTAGGGATAGAATTGGTGCACTACACAACCTCTGCTTAAGCAGCCGAAACGCCTTTTCCTGCTCTTCACCCCAGACGTATTTCACATCCTTACGGGTCGACTTCGTTAAGGAACCTGCTATCTTCGAGAAGTTCTCAATGAATCGCCTATAATAACCGGCAAGTCCTAGAAATTGGCGGACTTCTGTGGGGGTTCTAGGGATTGCCCAGTTCTTTATGGCCTCGATCTTTGATGGGTCAACCTGAATTCCCTGACTGTTGATCACATGCCCAAGGAATTTTACTTCTCGCAACCAAAATTCACACTTTGAAAATTTGGCGTATAGCTGCTCTTTCTCTAACAACTCCAAGATCAACTTGAGATGTTGTTCATGCTCTTCTTTACTTCTGGAATAGATTAGGATATCGTCTATGAACACTATTACAAATTTATCCAGATATGGTTTACACACCCGATTCATGAGATCCATAAATACGGCTGGTGCGTTGGTTAAACCGAATGGCATCACCTGGAATTCGTAATGTCCATAACGAGTTCTGAATGCCGTCTTAGAGATATCTTCTTCCCGAACTCTTACTTGATGATAACCGGAGGGCAGATCGATCTTTGAGTAGAAGCTAGATCCCTGTAGCTGGTAGAACAGGTCATCAATCCTAGGGAGAGGGTAGCGGTTCTTTACCGTTAACTTGTTTAGCTCTCGGTAGTCTATGCACATTTGGAAGGATCCGTCTTTCTTTTTAACGAACAAAACCGGAGCTCCCCAAGGTGAGGAACTTGGTCGAATGAATCCTTTATCCATCAATTCTTGCAATTGAGTGGATAGTTCTTGCATCTCAGAAGGTGCGAGCCTATATGGGGCTCTTGCGACCGGTGCAGCTCCTGGCACCAAATCGATTTGAAATTCTACTTGCCTAGCTGGAGGAGGCCCAGGCAAGTCTTCCGGGAATACCTTCGGGTAGTCACGTACTACTGGAATATCTTCAAGTCGTTTTTCCTTCGACTCTTTTTCTACGATCTGGACCAACACTGCATGACAACCCTTCCTAAGACATTTTAATGTTCTTAGGCCGGATATGACATTCAATTGTAGGTTCTTCTTTTCCCCATGGACCGTGAGGACTTTCTTCTTACTGAGTGGTATTCGCACCACTTTCTTACCACACAAAATCTCAGCCTGGTTATGTGACAACCAGTCCATCCCAATCACCACATCAAAACTTCCGAGTTCTATAGGCATTAAGGCTATGTTAAAGGACTGATCTGCTAGCTTTAGTGTGCATTCCTTAACGATACTACTTGCCTTTATTATTTTGCCATCCGCCAGTTCTATTGTATATGAGTTGTCTAAGGGAAGAGTAGTAACGTTCAACTGCTGGCTAAACTTATCAGATATAAAGCTCCTATCAGCCCCAGTATCAAAGAGTATGTAAGCGTAAGTATCGTTTAGGAGAAACGTACCTGATACCACGTGGGGGTCCTGACGAGCGTCTCCTGCTCCCAACACAAATGCTCTCCCCTGAGCTCCTCCTTCGTTCCTCAATTTCGGACACTCATTCCTGATGTGTCCAGTTGCGCCACATTCGAAACAGCCCCTCGGGTTGCTACCACTGGCACCCGGGGCTCCGGATCTACAATCTTTGGCCATATGGCCCAAACGTTTGCATTTTCCGCATTGGGTTGGACAGGGGCCAGGGTTGTGGTGGAAGGTGCATTTGGTGCAAAAAGGCTTGGTACCGGTATAGCCTCTCCTTGGCTCAACTCCTGCTACATAGGCTTTAACGGTCTCGGGCTTCTTGGACTGTGAACCCGCGTTCTTTCCGGTCTTTTCTTCCCACTTTCTCTTGTTTTCCCCGGCTTTGGCTTCGTTCCTCCGGGATACCTGGTCCATAAGATTGTTGGTCATTCTGATGGCGTCCTGTATGGTGGATGGGTTGGAGGCTGTAACGTTTCCCTGTATTTGAGGAGCGAGTCCCCAAATATAGCGTTCGATCTTCTTGTATTCCGGAGTTACCATTTGCGGACATAGGATACTTAGTTCATGGAATCGGTTGGTATATCCTGCAATGTCCGTTCTTTTCATTGATAAGTTCCAAAACACTGATTCCACTTTCTGGAGTTCGTTTCTCGGACAGTATTCGTCCGTCATCATCTGTTTCAATGTGGACCATGTGAGCTGGTAGGCTTCGTCAATACCTACAGACTGGACGTAGGAATTCCACCATGTGAGAGCGCTATCTTGCAAGGTGTGAGTAGCAAATTTCACCTTGTCTCCTTCAGCACACCCGCTGACACGATATACAGATTCTAACTTTTCAAACCAACGGATCAAACCGACTGCTCCTTCGGTTCCGTTGAAATACCGGGGTTTGCAACTTAAAAACCCTTTAATCCCACAACTTTTCGTATGAGTTTCAGCTCCTCCCGTGGTGCGACTGGAACCACCATCCCCATTGGCTGTGCTATTCCGGTTTGCCTCGTAGGTAGCTATGGCAGCAGCCACCCTTTGCGCAACGAGCTCTTCAATGTCAGCTGCATTCATTGCTCGTTTTGGCGGCATTATCTTGAAGTTTAAAGAAAATCATAGTGTAAGGAGTTGAATCTTAGAGATGCAGCACAATACTATAATCATCAAGCACAATCTCATAAATATCTTGGGAATTTTCATTAATCATTCGAAATTTTTCTTACATTAGGGGCGGGTTATTACCCGAAAATTTTATCCTATGCTATTACATGATATCCTTCCTACTAATACAAAGGAAATGGAAAAGTACTAGGTGTGGGAGTGATCAGGGGTCTCTCCCTTTTCCATCGCACTGAGGCGCTGCGTCAGCTCCTCGACCCGGGCTTGGCTTTCGGCTAGTTGCTGCCGAAGCTCATTCAGTCCGTCCTGCTGTATAGCAAGGGCGTGCTGGTTGGCAGGCTCTTGGGTGAGCGATGAGACAGGTGTGGAGGATGGTCCTCCTATCTCGAAGTTTGGAGGAATTCCCTCCATCTCCCTCCATTCGCGGAGGGTCTCCTGTATCCAGGTCCATCGCCGGGCGTCTACCCGTCGGTGTGGTGTCGGGGGATTGGGCTGGGGAGTCGGGACAGGAATAGGCTCCCTTCTTGGTATGTTTACCCGTTTCCGGGGTGTGTACAACATCTTTGGGCCGTTAGGGTAAGGCCTATACGGCTTATATGATGGTTCGGCCGGGTGGTATGGGACGCGAGCAGGGACCGTCGGTGGTGAGGGATCCTCTTCCTCCATCGGCTCTTCTTCGGATTCCTCCGTCGGATCTTCCGAGGGGTCCTCCTCCTCCGAGGTTTCTTCTTCTGGGAAGACTTCCGTGGCCGTGGGACTTGCGGGAGTGTATTCCTCCTCTGAGTCAGATAGAATGATAGTTTCTGGATGGTTCATAGTTTCTGCTAACAAGGTTCATTTGTAATCTTTTAGTTAGTTACAAAAACATTCTTAAAATCAGTAAATTTTATGTGCAGTTATAGTCTAGGGTACTAATGCAACCTAGTTCACTATAACTATGGCTTTGATACCAATCTGTCACACCCTGCTACCTCGGTTGGCAGCGAGACGTGACGAGTGCGGAAGCGTAACCATAATCATAACGAACGACCACTATATGGACGTTCTCGAAATATTACATCATTAAAATTTAAAAATGTAATAATGTTTTACAGAATGAAAGGAATGAAGTTCGCGTAATACAGAGATTCTAATACATAATTAATGCGTCCAAAAATAATGCAGTCAAATCTCCGTTAGTTTCGAAAATATGCATGCGACTCCATGAAATGCGGAAGCTTGAAAGTTGGTGTATCCGAAGGCACACTTGCCCCGAGCAGTATTTCCATACGTAATACCGTGAGTTGAATATATATGCACCCGCCGTTAGCTAAACCACTAACCCGAGTGGGGGACATGACTCCCAATAGATCTATCCACAATATATTCGCGTTTGCAAACAAATGCAACTAACGATTTCATGATATAAGGGCGGAAATCACATATGTAATACATAATAGAATCGAGAAGTTTTTTTTTGTGTCCATATAATTAAAATCGAAGCATATATTTCATCCCAAAACATAATAATGTGAAAAATGGGACTATGAAGACTCACCTTGTTGATTTTTGATGATGTTTTTGGATCTGAGTTGAACACTTGATTGTATAGTTGAGACTCGTCCTAATATTTTTACGAGTTCGGGTCAATATCATCATAATACGTGTTTGAGTACTTCGTAATTATTTTCATGTACTTGTGATGTATGAATAATTTTGTGGGATTTTATACGTGAATATCGATTTATGGATATTTATTGCTAAAATGGTTTGCATGCATGCATACTCACGTATATATGTACATATGTATATACGAGCATGTGCATCATTATGAAAAGGGTATTCATATATTTTGCATGGAAAATTTTCACGAGTATTATGAAAAACCGAATTGTAAATGAAAAATATTATATTTTTAGTAAATATATTTAATTTTTCATGTTTTATAAATTTTTAAGGTGGAAAAATAAAGTATATAAGAAACACTTACAAAAGTGGAAGAACACACTTGAAATCAATATGGTCGGCCGATTTTTCTTTCTTTGAGAGAATATGTATGTTGGTGTGTTTTTGTGAAATGGGTTTTGTCTTCTATTTATAGAAGAAAAAAAAGTTATAAAAAAAATAATGATAAACTAATTAGTATTTAGTGAAATGATGAAAAGAAAAGGTGTTTTCGGTTGAGTGTTGGACAAAAAAGTGTGGCCGATTTCATAATTGTTTGTTGCATGTTGTTTATTAATATAATAATACAAAAGTACAAGCTAGTTGTCCTTTAAAGGACAACTTACTTTTTAGAGGGATAAGTAGTATGGCTTTTCAATTTTTTTATTAATAAAGTACAAAAAGCATGCACGAAAAAGGTGGCAGCATTTATTATTACTGTATATATATATACGTACTTAGAAAATTTTTCTGGAATGTTAAACTCGATTCAAGTGTGAATCGAGTTTTATGTAGTTTAATTCGAGTTTGGTTCAGTTTTGATCGAGTTTTAGGCTTCATCAATCGAGTTTCTTGCTTCATTATTCGAGTTTTACACTTACACGATTCGAGTTTCATGTATTATCATTCGAGTTTATTGATTATATGATTCGAGATTCATATAACTTCATTCGAGTTTATTACTTCATTATTCGAGTTTTATATTAGTTCAATTTTTCGAGTTTCGTACCTTATTTTTAGGCCAGTTGTTACACCGCGATCTTGAACAATGCAAGTAATCAAGGAACATGCAGCAGCAGTTGTCCAGTTTCAGCAGTGTTTATCATAGTTCCTAACATAGAATTAAGTAATCAAGGAACAGGCAGCATCAGATGTTTCCATACAAGTCAGTAACAATCACCAATAAGTACCGAAACATATGCAAGTAAGTAATGCAATCTGTCACTCACAGCGGTCCAGAGCAATGCAAGTAGTCATGGAACATGCAGCAGCAGTTCTCCAGTTTCAACAGTGTTTATCATAGTTCCTAAACATAGAATTAAGTAATCAAGGAGCAGCAGCATCAGATGTTTCCATACAAGTCAGTAACAATGACCAATAAGTACCGAAACATATGCAAGTAAGTAATGTAATTTGTCACTCACAACGGTCCTGAGCAATGCAAGTAATCAAGGAACATGCAGCAACAGTTGTCCAGTTTCAGCAGTCTCTATCATACGTTCCTAACATACAACTAACTAATAAAGGAACAAGCAGCAACATATGTTTCCATACATGTAAGTAACAATCACCAATATGTACCGCAACATATAGAAGTAAGTAATGCAATCTGTCACTGACAGCGGTCCTGAGCAATGCATGTAATCAAGGAACATGCAGCAACAGTTGTCTAGTTTCAGTTGTGTCTATCATACGTTCCTAACATACAATTAAGTAATCAAGGAACAAGCAGCAGCAGATGATTCCATACAAGTCAGTATAAATCACCAACAAGTACCGAAACATATGCAAGTAAGTAATGCAATCTGTCACTCACCGCGATCTTGAACAATGCAAGTAATGAAGGAACATGCAGCAGAAGTTGTCCAGTTTCAGCAGTGTTGATGATAGTTCCTAACATAGAATTAAGTAATCAAGGAACAGGCAGCATCAGATGTTTCCGTACAAGTCAGTAACAATCACCAATAAGTACCGAAACATATGCAAGTAAGTAATGCAATTTGTCACTCACAACGGTCCTGAGCAATGCAAGTAATCAAGGAACATGCAGCAACAGTTGTCCAATTTCAGCAGTCTCTATCATACGTTCCTAACATACAACTAACTAATAAAGGAACAAGCAGCAACAGATGTTTCCATACATGTATGTAACAATCACCAATATGTACCGAAACATATGCAAGTATGTAATGCAATCTATCACTGACAGCGTTCCTGAGCAATGCATGAAATCAAGGAACATGCAGCAACAGTTGTCTAGTTTTAGTTATGTCTATCATACGTTCCTAACATACAATTAAGTAATCAAGGAACAAGTAGCAGCAGATGATTCCATAGAAGTCAGTATAAATCACCATTAAGTACCGAAACATATGCAAGTAAGTAATGCCATCTGTCACTCACCGCGATCTTGAACAATGCAAGTAATCAAGGAACATGCAGCAGCAGTTGTCCAGTTTCAGCAGTGTTTATCATAGTTCCTAACATAGAATTAAGTAATCAAGGAACAGGCAGCATCAGATGTTTCCATACAAGTCAGTAACAATCACCAATAAGTACCGAAACATATGCAAGTAAGTGACGCAATCTGTCACTCACAGCGGTCCAGAGTACTGCAAGTAGTCAAGGAACATGCAACACCAGTTGTCCAGTTTCAGCAGTCTCTATCATACGTTCCTAACATACAATTAAGTAATCAAGGAACAAGCAGCAGCAGATGTTTCCATACAAGTCAGTAACAATCACCAATAAGTACCGAAACATATGCAAGTAAGAAATGCAATTTGTCACTCACAACGGTCCTGAGCAATGCAAGTAATCAAGGAACAAGCAGCAACAGTTGTCCAGTTTCAGCAGTCTCTATCATACGTTCCTAACATACAACTAACTAATAAAGGAACAAGCAGCAATAGATGTTTCCATACATGTAAGTAACAATCACCAATATGTACCGCAACATATGCAAGTAAGTAATGCAATCTGTCGCTGACAGCGGTCCTGAGCAATGCATGTAATCAAGGAACATGCAACAATAGTTGTATAGTTTCAGTTGTGTCTATCATATTTTCCTAACATACAATTAAGTAATCAAGGAAAAAGCAGCAGTAGATGATTCCATACAAGTCAGTATAAATCACCAATAAGTACCGAAACATAAGCGAGTAAGTAATGCAATCTGTCACTCACCGCGATCTTGATCAATGCAAGTAATCAAGGAACATGCAGCAGCAGTTGTCCAGTTTCAGGAGTGTTTATCATAGTTCCTAACATAGAACTAAGTAATCAAGGAACAGGCAGCATCAGATGTTTCCATACAAGTCGGTAACAATCACCAATAAGTACCGAAACATATGCAAGTAAGTAATGCAATCTGTCACTCACAGCGGTCCAGAGCAATGCAAGTAGTCATGGAACATGCAGTTTCAGCAGTGTCTATCATACGTTCCTAACATACAATTAAGTAATCAAGGAACAAGCAGCAGCAGATGTTTCCATACAAGTCAGTATAAATCACCAATAAGTACCGAAACATAAGCAAGTAAGTAATGCAATCTGTCACTCACCGCGATCTTGATCAATGCAAGTAATCAAGGAACATGCAGCAGCAGTTGTCCAGTTTCAGGAGTGTTTATCATAGTTCCTAACGTAGAATTAAGTAATCAAGGAACAGGCAGCATCAGATGTTTCCATTCATTTATGTAACAATCACCAATATGTACCGAAACATATGCAAGTATGTAATGCAATCTATCACTGACAGCGTTCCTGAGCAATGCATGAAATCAAGGAACATGCAGCAACAGTTGTCTAGTTTTAGTTATGTCTATCATACGTTCCTAACATACAATTAAGTAATCAAGGAACAAGTAGCAGCAGATGATTCCATAGAAGTCAGTATAAATCACCATTAAGTACCGAAACATATGCAAGTAAGTAATGCAATCTGTCACTCACCGCGATCTTGAACAATGCAAGTAATCAAGGAACATGCAGCAGCAGTTGTCCAGTTTCAGCAGTGTTTATCATAGTTCCTAACATAGAATTAAGTAATCAAGGAACAGGCAGCATCAGATGTTTCCATACAAGTCAGTAACAATCACCAATAAGTACCGAAACATATGCAAGTAAGTGACGCAATCTGTCACTCACAGCGGTCCAGAGTACTGCAAGTAGTCATGGAACATGCAACACCAGTTGTCCAGTTTCAGCAGTGTCTATCATACGTTCCTAACATACAATTAAATAATCAAGGAACAAGCAGCAGCAGATGTTTCCATACAAGTCAGTAACAATCACCAATAAGTACCGTAACATATGCAAGTAAGTAATGCAATTTGTCACTCACAACGGTCCTGAGCAATGCAAGTAATCAAGGAACAAGCAGCAACAGTTGTCCAGTTTCAGCAGTCTCTATCATACGTTCCTAACATAGAACTAACTAATAAAGGAACAAGCAGCAACAGATGTTTCCATACATGTAAGTAACAATCACCAATATGTACCGAAACATATGCAAGTAAGTAATGCAATCTGTCACTGACAGCGACCCTGAGCAATGCATGTAATCAAGGAACATGCAGCAACAGTTTTCTAGTTTCAGTTGTGTCTATCATACGTTCCTAACATTCAAATAAGTAATCAAGGAACAAGCAGCAGCAGATGATTCCATACAAGTCAGTATAAATCACCAATAAGTACCGAAGCATATGCAGGTAAGCAATGCAATCTGTCACTCACCGCGATCTTGAACAATGCAAGTAATCAAGGAACATGCAGCAGCAGTTGTCCAGTTTCAGCAGTGTTTATCTTAGTTCCTAACATAGAATTAAGTAATCAAGGAACAGGCAGCATCAGATGTTCCCATACAAGTCAGTAACAATCACCAATAAGTACCGAAACATATGCAAGTAAGTAATGCAATGTGTCACTCACAACGGTCCTGAGCAATGCAAGTAGTCATGGAACATGCAGCACCAGTTGTCCAGTTTCAGCAGTGTCTATCATACTTTCCTAACATACAATTAAGTAATCAAGGAACAAGCAGCAGCAGATGTTTCCATACAAGTCAGTAACAATCACCAATGAGTACCGAAACATATGCAAGTAAGTAATGCAATGTGTCACTCACAACGGTCCTGAGCAATGCAAGTAAGCAAGGAACATGCATCAACTGTTGTCCAGTTTCAGCAGTCTCTATCATACGTTCCTAACATACAACTAACTAATAAAGGAACAAGCAGCAATAGATGTTTCCATACATGTAAGTAACAATCACCAATATGTACCGCAACATATGCAAGTAAGTAATGCAATCTGTCGCTGACAGCGGTCCTGAGCAATGCATGTAATCAAGGAACATGCAACAATAGTTGTATAGTTTCAGTTGTGTCTATCATATTTTCCTAACATACAATTAAGTAATCAAGGAAAAAGCAGCAGCAGATGATTCCATACAAGTCAGTATAAATCACCAATAAGTACCGAAACATAAGCGAGTAAGTAATGCAATCTGTCACTCACCGCGATCTTGATCAATGCAAGTAATCAAGGAACATGCAGCAACAGTTGTCCAGTTTCAGGAGTGTTTATCATAGTTCCTAACATAGAATTAAGTAATCAAGGAACAGGCAGCATCAGATGTTTCCATACAAGTCGGTAACAATCACCAATAAGTACCGAAACATATGCAAGTAAGTAATGCAATCTGTCACTCACAGCGGTCCAGAACAATGCAAGTAGTCATGGAACATGCAGCACCAGTTGTCCAGTTTCAGCAGTGTCTATCATACGTTCCTAACATACAATTAAGTAATCAAGGAACAAGCAGCAGCAGATGTTTCCATACAAGTCAGTATAAATCACCAATAAGTACCGAAACATAAGCAAGTAAGTAATGCAATCTGTCACTCACCGCGATCTTGATCAATGCAAGTAATCAAGGAACATGCAGCAGTTGTCCAGTTTCAGGAGTGTTTATCATAGTTCCTAACATAGAATTAAGTAATCAAGGAACAGGCAGCATCAGATGTTTCCATACAAGTCGGTAACAATCACCAATAAGTACCGAAACATATGCAAGTAAGTAATGCAATCTTTCACTCACAGCGGTCCAGAGCAATGCAAGTAGTCATGGAACATGCAGCACCAGTTGTCCAGTTTCAGCAGTGTCTATCATACGTTCCTAACATTCAAATAAGTAATCAAGGAACAAGCAGCAGCAGATGATTCCATAGAAGTCAGTATAAATCACCAATAAGTACCGAAGCAAATGCAGGTAAGTAATGCAATTTGTCACTCACCGCGATCTTGAACAATGCAAGTAATCAAGGAACATGCAGCACAGTTGTCCAGTTTCAGCAGTGCTTATCATAGTTCCTAACATAGAACTAAGTAATCAAGGAACAGGCAGCATCAGATGTTTCCATACAAGTCAGTAACAATCACCAATAAGTACCGAAACATATGCAAGTAAGTAATGCAATCTGTCACTCACAGCGGTCCTGAGCAATGCAAGTAGTCATGGAACATGCAGCACCAGTTGTCCAGTTTCAGCAGTGTCTATCATACGTTCCTAACATACAATTAAGTAATCAAGGAACAAGCAGCAGCAGATGTTTCCATACAAGTCAGTAACAATCACCAATAAGTACCGAAACATATGCAAGTAAGTAATGCAATGTGTCACTCACAACGGTCCTGAGCAATGCAAGTAAGCAAGGAACATGCAGCAACTGTTGTCCAGTTTCAGCAGTCTCTATCATACGTTCCTAACATACAACTAACTAATAAAGGAACAAGCAGCAACAGATGTTTCCATACATGTAAGTAACAATCACCAATATGTACCGAAACATATGCAAGTAAGTAATGCAATCTGTCACTGACAGCGACCCTGAGCAATGCATGTAATCAAGGAACATGCAGCAACAGTTTTCTAGTTTCAGTTGTGTCTATCATACGTTCCTAACATTCAAATAAGTAATCAAGGAACAAGCAGCAGCAGATGATTCCATACAAGTCAGTATAAATCACCAATAAGTACAGAAGCATATGCAGGTAAGTAATGCAATCTGTCACTTACCGCGATCTTGAACAATGCAAGCAATCAAGGAACATGCAGTAGCAGTTGTCCAGTTTCAGCAGTGTTTATCATAGTTCCTAACATAGAATTAAGTAATCAAGGAACAGGCAGCATCAGATGTTTCCATACAAGTCAGTAACAATCACCAATAAGTACCGAAACATATGCAAGTAAGTAATGCAATCTGTCACTCACAGCGGTCCTGAGCAATGCAAGTAGTCATGGAACATGCAGCACCAGTTGTCCAGTTTCAGCAGTGTCTATCATACGTTCCTAACATACAATTAAGTAATAAAGGAACAAGCAGCAGCAGATGTTTCCATACAAGTCAGTAACAATCACCAATAAGTACCGAAACATATGCAAGTAAGAAATGCAATGTGTCACTCACAACGGTCCTGAGCAATGCAAGTAAGCAAGGAACATGCAGCAACTGTTGTCCAGTTTCAGCAGTCTCTATCATACGTTCCTAACATACAACTAACTAATAAAGGAACAAGCAGCAACAGATGTTTCCATACATGTAAGTAACAATCACCAATATGTACCGCAACATATGCAAGTAAGTAATGCAATCTGTCGCTGACAGCGGTCCTGAGCAATGCATGTAATCAAGGAACATGCAACAATAGTTGTCTAGTTTCAGTTGTGTCTATTATATTTTCCTAACATACAATTAAGTAATCAAGGAAAAAGCAGCAGCAGATGATTCCATACAAGTCAGTATAAATCACCAATAAGTACCGAAACATAAGCAAGTAAGTAATGCAATCTGTCACTCACCGCGATCTTGATCAATGCAAGTAATCAAGGAACATGCAGCAGCAGTTGTCCAGTTTCAGCAGTCTCTATCATACGTTCCTAACATACGACTAACTAATAAAGGAACAAGCAGCAACAGATGTTTCCATACATGTAAGTAACAATCACCAATATGTACCGAAACATATGCAATGTCACACCCTGCTACCTCGGTTGGCAGCGAGGCATGACAAGTGCGGAAGCGTAACCATAATTATAACGAACGACCACTATATGGACGTTTTCGAAATATTACATCAAATAAATTTAAACTGTAATAATGTTTTACAAAATGAAAGGAATGAAGTTCGCATAATACAGAGATTCTAATACATAATTAATGCGTCCAAAAATAATGCAGTCAAATCTCCGTTAGTTTCGAAATATGCATGCGACTCCATGAAATGCGGAAGCTTGAAAGTTGGTGTATCCGAAGGCACACTTGCCTTAATTACCTGAAAATACATGCTAAAATACGTCAACAAAATTGTTGGTGAGTTCATAGGTTTACACGAAAAGACCAGTTGTATGGACATTATCAGATGCGTTGAATTTATAAAAATCATAAATTCCATGAGATGTATTACGTAAACCATCATGTCACCGAAGCTTAATTAGAATGAGTTTTGCCCCGAGCAGTATTCCCAAAATACCGTGTGTTGAATATATATGCACCCGCTGTTAGCTAAACCACTAACCCGAGTGGGGGACATGACTCCCAATAGATCTATTCACAATATATTCGCGCTTGCAAACAAATGCAACTAACGATTTCATGATATAAGGGCGGAGATTCTCATACGTAATACATAATAGAATCGAGAAGTTTTCGTGTCCATATAAAAACGAAGCATGTATTTCATCCCAAAGCATAACAATGTGAAAAATGGGACTATGAAGACTCACCTTGTTGGTTTTTGATGATGTTTTTGGATCTGTGTTAAGCACTTGTTCGAATGGTTGGGACTCGTCCTAATTATTTTTACGAGTTCGGGTCAATATCATCATAATACGTGTTGGAGTACTTCGTAATCGTTTTTATGTGATGTATGAATTATTTTTGTGGGGTGTTATACGTGAATATCGATTTAGGGATATTTATTTTCTAAAATGGTTTGCATGCATGCATACTCACGTATATATGTACATATATATATATGTTTATACGAAAATGCATACATATATATATGAGCATGTGCATTATTAAAAAAAAATATTCATACACTTTGCATGGAAAAATTATCACGAGTATTATGAAAACCGAATTGTAAATGAAAAATATTACATTTTTAGTAAATATCTTTAATTTTTCATGTTTTTATAAATTTCTAAGGTGGAAAAATAAAGTGAATAAGTAAAACTTACAAAAGTTGAGGAACACTTGAGTTTTTTTTTACTCTGGTTGGCCGACTTACTTTCTTGAGAGAGAGTATGTGTGTTGGTGTGATTTTTGAAAATGGATTTGTCTTCTATTTATAGAAGAAAAATCGGTTATTAAAATAATGATAAACTAATTAAATTTTCAATGAAATGATTATAAAGAAAAAGTAAATCGGTTGAGTGTTGGACAAAAAAGGTGTGGCCGATTTTAATGAGTGTATGTTGCATGGTGTTTAATATTAAAATAATACAATAGTACAAGCTAGTTGTCCTTTAAAGGACAACTTACTTTTTAGAGTGATAAGTAGTATGGCTTTTCATGTATTTTATTAATAAAGTACAAAAAGTATGCACGAAAAAGGTGATAGGGATAATTTCGGATTTATATATATATATATATATATGCATACTTAGAAAATTTTTCTGGAATGTTAAACTCGATCCAAGTGTGAATCGAGTTTGTTGCAGTGTCAATCGAGTTTTATATCATTATACCCGAGTTTTATGCCTTTGTCATTCGAGTTTTATGCCTTTGTTATTCGAGTTTTATGCCTTTGTTATCCGAGTTTTATGCCTTTGTTATCCGAGTTTCTTTGTTTAATTGTTCGAGTTTTATGTTTCTTTATTCGAGATTCATCCCTTAGAAATCGAGATTTGTATCTTAATCATTCGAGTTTTATGCAGCATCATCCGAGTTTAATCCTTTCTTTATTCGAGTTTCATCAGTGTGTTATCCGAGTTTATGCCTTTACTAATCGAGTTTCATCACATCATTATTCGAGTTTACACTTACATGATTCGAGTTTCATGTAATATCATTCGAGTTTATTACTATATGATTCGAGATTCATATAACTTCATTCGAGTTTATTACTTCATTATTCGAGTTTTATATTAGTTTAATTTTCGAGTTTCATACCTTATATTTTTAGGCCAGTTGTTACAGTCTCCCCCCGTTGAAGGAATTTCGTCCCGAAATTAGGTCGTGTTCCCCTCTGCTTGGACTTTTGAGAACAGCTTGGGGTACTTCTCTCGGAATTGATCTTCGCGTTCCCAAGTAAACTCAGGACCTCGATTAGAGTTCCATCGGACCTTTATTATTGGAATTCGACTGTGCTTGAGTTTCTTGACTTCTCGGTCCATTATTTCCACCGGTTGCTCAATGAAATTCAGCTTATCGTCTATCTCCAGCTCGTCCATGGGTATTACGAGTGATTCATCAGCCAGACATTTCTTAAGTTTGGATACGTGGAAGGTATTATGAACGTTACTAAGCTCTGGGGGTAGATCGAGTCGGTAAGCTACCGGGCCAATTCTTTTGGTGATTTTGAATGGTCCGATATAACGAGGATTGAGTTTTCCTCGTTTTCCAAAACGGATTACGCCTTTCCAAGGCGAGACTTTCAGCATTACTTGATCTCCCTCTTGGAATTCCAAATCCATCCGTCGGATGTCTGCATAACTCTTTTGTCGATCCCGCGCAATCTTCAATCGGTTCCGAATCTGGGCTATCTTCTCTGTAGTTTCCTGGATGATCTCAGGTCCAGTAATCTGACTATCCCCTACTTCAGCCCAACAAAGAGGTGATCGACACTTTCGTCCATAGAGTGCTTCGAATGGGGCGGTCTTAATGCTCGAGTGATAACTGTTGTTATAAGAAAACTCAACTAATGGCAGGTGTCTGTCCCAACTTTTTCCAAAGTCGATGACACATGCCCTTAGCATATCTTCCAATGTCTGAATCGTTCTTTCACTCTGACCGTCCGTTTGCGGGTGATAGGCTGTACTCATATCCAGACGCGTTCCTAGAGCTTCTTGCAATGATTGCCAGAACCGTGACGTAAATCTGCTGTCTCTGTCTGATATAATGGATACTGGCACCCCATGCCTTGAGACGACCTCCTTAAGATAGGTTAGTGTTAGCTTATCCATCTTGTCAGTCTCCTTGATTGGCAGGAAGTGTGCGGTCTTGGTCAGCCGATCCACGATCACCCAGATGGTGTCATAACCTCCAAAAGTCTTTGGCAACTTAGTGATGAAATCCATGGTGATGTTTTCCCACTTCCATTGGGGTATCTCTGGCTGGACTAGCAATCCTGATGGCCTTTGATGCTCAGCCTTAACTTTTAAACATGTTAAGCACTTGCTGACGTAAGTAGCAATGTCAGCCTTCATGTTTGGCCACCAGTATGATCCCTTCAAATCGTGATACATCTTGTCCGACCCTGGATGAACAGCATATCTTGTTTTGTGCCCTTCATCCATGACCAGTTTCCTTATGCCTCCAAACTTTGGTAACCAAATTCTGCCCATGAAGTATCGGCATCCGTCTGACTTAATTTCAAACTGCTTATCCATGCCTCTCAATGCTTCATTCAGGAGATTATCCTCCTTGACTGCCTCTTCTTGTGCCTCTCGGACTTGAGAGTTTAGGTTTGACTGTATGGTCATTACCAAAGCTCGGACTCTCAATGGCTTAACCCGTTCCTTTCGGCTTAGGGCGTCAGCTACGACATTTGCTTTTCCTGGATGGTAGCGAATCTCGCAGTCATAATCGCTAAGAAGTTCCACCCAACGTCGTTGCCTCATATTTAATCCTTTCTGATTCAGAATATGCTGAAGGCTTTTATGGTCCGTGAACACCGTGCACTTGGTTCCATACAAATAGTGCCTCCATATTTTGAGAGCAAACACCACTGCTCCCAGTTCCAGGTCATGAGTCGTGTAGTTTACCTCGTGAATCTTGAGCTGTCGGGATGCATAAGCGATGACCTTGTCTCTTTGCATGAGCACACAACCTAATCCGTTGTGCGAGGCATCACAGTAGACTACAAAATTTTCAGTCCCTTCGGGTAGGGACAGAATTGGTGCACTACACAACTTCTGCTTAAGCAGCTGAAACGCCTTTTCCTGCTCTTCACCCCAGACGTATTTCACATCCTTACGGGTCAACTCCGTTAAGGAACCTGCTATCTTCGAGAAGTTCTCAATGAATCGCCTATAATAACCGGCAAGTCCTAGGAATTGGCGGACTTCTGTGGGGGTTCTAGGGATTGCCCAGTTCTTTATGGTCTCGATCTTTGATGGGTCGACCTGAATTCCCCGACTGTTGATCACATGTCCAAGGAATTTTACTTCTCGCAACCAAAATTCACATTTCGAAAATTTGGCGTATAGCTGCTCTTTCTCTAACAACTCCAAGATCAACTTGAGATGTTGTTCATGCTCTTCTTTACTTCTGGAATAGATTAGAATATCGTCTATGAACACTATTACAAATTTATCCAGATATGGTTTACACACCCGATTCATGAGGTCCATAAATACGGCTGGTGCGTTGGTTAAACCGAATGGCATCACCTGGAATTCGTAATGTCCATAACGAGTTCTAAATGCCGTCTTGGGAATATCTTCTTCCCGAACTTTTACTTGATGGTAACCGGAGCGCAGATCAATCTTTGAGTAGAAGCTAGATCCCTGAAGTTGGTCGAACAGGTCATCAATCCTAGGGAGGGGGTAGCGGTTCTTTACCGTTAACTTGTTTAGTTCTCGGTAGTCCATGCACATTCGGAAGGATCCGTCTTTCTTTTTAACGAACAAAACGGGAGCTCCCCAAGGTGAGGAACTTGGTCGAATGAATCCTTTATCCATCAATTCTTGTAATTGACTGGATAGTTCTTGCATCTCAGAAGGTGCGAGTCTATATGGGGCTCTTGCGATCGGTGCAGCTCCTGGCACTAAGTCGATTTGAAATTCTACTTGCCTAGCTGGAGGAAGCCCAGGCAAGTCTTCCGGAAATACCTTCGGGTAGCCCCGTACTACTGGAATATCCTCAAGTCGTTTTTCCTTCGACTCTTTTTCTACGATCTGGACCAACACTGCATGGCAACCCTTCCTAAGACATTTTAATGTTCTTAGGCCGGATATGACATTCAATTGTCGGTTCTTCTTTTCCCCTTGGACCGTGAGGACTTTCTTCTTACTGAGTGGTATTCGTACCACTTTCTTTCCACACAAAATCTCAGCCTGGTTATGCGACAACCAGTCCATACCAATCACCACATCGAAACTTCCGAGTTCTATAGGCATTAAGTCTATCTTAAAGGAGTGATCTGCTAGCTTTAATGTGCATTCCTTAATGATACTACTTGCCTTTATTATTTTGCCATCTGCAAGTTCTATTGTATAGGAGTTGTCTAAGGGAAAAGTAGAAACATTCAACTGCTGGCTAAACTTATCAGATATAAAGCTCCTATCAGCCCCAGTATCAAAGAGTACGTAAGCGTAAATATCGTTTAGGAGATACGTACCAGATACCACGTGAGGGTCCTGACGAGCGTCTCCTGCTCCCAACACAAATGCTCTCCCCTGAGCTCTCCCTTCGTTCCTCAATTTTGGACACTCATTCCTGAGGTGTCCCGTTGCACCACACTCGAAACAGCCCCTCGGGTTGCTACCACTGGCACCCGGGGCTCCGGATCTACAGTCTTTGGCCATATGGCCCAAACGTTTGCAGTTTCCGCATTGGGTTGGACAGGGGCCAGGGTTGTGGTGGAAGGTGCATTTGGTGCAAAAAGGCTTAGTACCGGTATAGCTTCTCCTTGACTCAACTCTTGCTACATAGGCTTTAACGGTCTCGGGTTTCTTGGACTGTGAACCCGTGATCTTCCCGGTCTTTTCTTCCAACTTTCTCTTGTGTTCCCCGGCTTTGGCTTCGTTCCTCCGGGATACTTGGTCCATAAGATTGTTGGCCATTCTGATGGCGTCCTGTATGGTGGATGGGTTGGAGGCGGTAACGTTCCCTTGTATTTGAGGAGCGAGTCCCCAAATATAGCGTTCAACCTTCTTGTATTCCGGAGTTACCATCTGCGGACATAGGATACTTAGTTCATGGAATCGGTTGGTATATCCTGCAACGTCCGTTCCTTTCATTGATAGATTCCAGAATTCTGATTCCATTTTCTGGAGTTCGTTTCTTGGACAGTATTCATCCGTCATCATCTGTTTCAGTGTGGACCACGTAAGCTGGTAGGCTTCGTCAATGCCTACAGACTGGACGTAGGAATTCCACCATGTGAGCGCGCTATCTTGCAAGGTGTGAGTAGCAAATTTCACCTTGTCTCCTTCAGCGCATCCGCTGACACGATATACGGATTCTAACTTTTCAAACCAACGGATCAAACCGACTGCTCCTTCGGTTCCATTAAAATACCGGGGTTTGCAACTTAAAAACCCTTTGATCCCACAACCTTTCGTGTGAGTTTCAGTTCCTCCTGTGGTGCGACTGGCACCACCATCCCCATTGGCCGTGCTATTTCGGTTTGCCTCGTAGGTAGCTATGGCGGCAGCCACCCTTTGGGCAACAAGCTCTTCAATGTCAGCTGCATTCATGGCTCGTTTTGGCGGCATTATCTTGAAGTTTAAAGAAAATCATATTGTAAGAAGTTGAATCTTAAAGATGCGGCACAATACTAAAATCATCAAGCACAATCACATAAATATCTGGGAAATTTCATTAATCATTCGAAATTTTTCTTACATTAGGGGCGGGTTATTACCCGAAAAATTTTATCCTATGCTATTACATAATATTTTCCTACTAATACAAAGGAAATGGAAAAGTACTAGGTGTGGGAGTGATTAGAGTTCTCTCCCTTTTCCATTGAGTAGACGCGCTGTGTCAACTCCTCGATCCGGGCTTGGCTCTCGGCTAGTTGCTGCCGGAGCTCATTCAGTCCGTCCTGCTGTATAGCAAAGGCGTGCTGATTGGCCCAATATATGTTGGAGTTTTGCAACTCCTCCCGCTCTAAACGAGCGGTCATCTCCCCGATATCCAGGTTAAGTGACCGGATCTGGTGGTCATGCCTGGTAGACCTTGCGATCAAAAGTGGTATGGTCTGATCGGCGGTCTCTTGAGTGAGCGATGAGACAGGTGCGGAGGATGGTCCTCCGATCTCGAAGTTTGGAGGAACTCCCTCCATCCGCCTCCATTCGCGGAGGGTCTCCGGTATCCAAGTCCATCTTCGGGCGTCTACCCGTCGGTGCGGTGTCGGGGGATTGGGCTGGGGAGTCGGAACAGGAATAGACTCCCTTCTCGGTATGATTACCCGTTTCCGGGGTGTGTACAACATCTTTGGGCCGTTAGGATAAGGCCTATACGGCTTATAGGATGGTTCGGCCGGGTGATACGGGACGCGAGCAGGGGCCGCCGGTGGTGAAGGATCCTCTTCCTCCATCGGTTCTTCTTCGGATTCCTCCATCGGATCTTCCGACGGGTCCTCCTCCTCCGAGGTTTCTTCTTCTGGGAAGACTTCCGTGGCCGTGGGACTTGCGGGAGTGTATTCCTCCTCAGAGTCCGACAGGATGATAATTTCTGGATGGTTCATGGTTTCTGCTAACAAGGTTCATTTGTAATCTTTTAGTTAGTTACAAAAATATTCTTAAAATCAGAAATTTTTACGTGCAGTTATAGTCTAGGATACTAATGCAACCTAATTCACTATAACTATGGCTCTGATACCAATCTGTCACACCCTGCTACCTCGGTTGGCAGCGAGGCATGACAAGTGCGGAAGCGTAACCATAATTATAACGAACGACCACTATATGGACGTTTTCGAAATATTACATCAAATAAATTTAAACTGTAATAATGTTTTACAAAATGAAAGGAATGAAGTTCGCATAATACAGAGATTCTAATACATAATTAATGCGTCCAAAAATAATGCAGTCAAATCTCCGTTAGTTTCGAAATATGCATGCGACTCCATGAAATGCGGAAGCTTGAAGTTGGTGGAAGGCGCACTTGCCTTAATTACCTGAAAATACATGCTAAAATACGTCAACAAAATTGTTGGTGAGTTCATAGGTTTACACGAAAAGACTAGTTGTATGGACATTATCAGATGCGTTGAATTTATAAAAATCATAAATTCCATGAGATGTATTACGTAAACCATCATGTCACCGAAGCTTAATTAGAATGAGTTTTGCCCCGAGCAGTATTCCCAAAATACCGTGTGTTGAATATATATGCACCCGCTGTTAGCTAAACCACTAACCCGAGTGGGGGACATGACTCCCAATAGATCTATTCACAATATATTCGCGCTTGCAAACAAATGCAACTAACGATTTCATGATATAAGGGCGGAGATTCTCATACGTAATACATAATAGAATCGAGAAGTTTTCGTGTCCATATAAAAACGAAGCATGTATTTCATCCCAAAGCATAACAATGTGAAAAATGGGACTATGAAGACTCACCTTGTTGGTTTTTGATGATGTTTTTGGATCTGTGTTAAGCACTTGTTCGAATGGTTGGGACTCGTCCTAATTATTTTTACGAGTTCGGGTCAATATCATCATAATACGTGTTGGAGTACTTCGTAATCGTTTTTATGTGATGTATGAATTATTTTTGTGGGGTGTTATACGTGAATATCGATTTAGGGATATTTATTTTCTAAAATGGTTTGCATGCATGCATATTCACGTATATATGTACATATATATATGTTTATACGAAAATGCATACATATATATATGAGCATGTGCATTATTAAAAAAAAAATATTCATACACTTTGCATGGAAAAATTATCACGAGTATTATGAAAACCGAATTGTAAATGAAAAATATTACATTTTTAGTAAATATCTTTAATTTTTCATGTTTTTATAAATTTCTAAGGTGGAAAAATAAAGTGAATAAGTAAAACTTACAAAAGTTGAGGAACACTTGAGTTTTTTTTTACTCTGGTCGGCCGACTTACTTTCTTGAGAGAGAGTATGTGTGTTGGTGTGATTTTTGAAAATGGATTTGTCTTCTATTTATAGAAGAAAAATCGGTTATTAAAATAATGATAAACTAATTAAATTTTCAATGAAATGATTATAAAGAAAAAGTAAATCGGTTGAGTGTTGGACAAAAAAGGTGTGGCCGATTTTAATGAGTGTATGTTGCATGGTGTTTAATATTAAAATAATACAATAGTACAAGCTAGTTGTCCTTTAAAGGACAACTTACTTTTTAGAGTGATAAGTAGTATGACTTTTCATGTATTTTATTAATAAAGTACAAAAAGTATGCACGAAAAAGGTGATAGGGATAATTTCGGATTTATATATATATATACATACTTAGAAAATTTTTCTGGAATGTTAAACTCGATCCAAGTGTGAATCGAGTTTGTTGCAGTGTCAATCGAGTTTTATATCATTATACCCGAGTTTTATGCCTTTGTCATTCGAGTTTTATGCCTTTGTTATTCGAGTTTTATGCCTTTGTTATCCGAGTTTTATGCCTTTGTTATCCGAGTTTCTTTGTTTAATTGTTCGAGTTTTATGTTTCTTTATTCGAGATTCATCCCTTAGAAATCGAGATTTGTATCTTAATCATTCGAGTTTTATGCAGCATCATCCGAGTTTAATCCTTTCTTTATTCGAGTTTCATCAGTGTGTTATCCGAGTTTATGCCTTTACTAATCGAGTTTCATCACATCATTATTCGAGTTTACACTTACATGATTCGAGTTTCATGTAATATCATTCGAGTTTATTACTATATGATTCGAGATTCATATAACTTCATTCGAGTTTATTACTTCATTATTCGAGTTTTATATTAGCTTAATTTTCGAGTTTCATACCTTATATTTTTAGGCCAGTTGTTATATGCAAGTAAGTAATGCAATCTGTCACTGACAGCGGTCCTGAGCAATGCACGTAATCAAGGAACATGCAGCAACAGTTGTCTAGTTTCAGTTGTGTCTATCATACGTTCCTAACATACAAATAAGTAATCATGGAACAAGCAGCAGCAGATGATTTCATACAAGTCAGTATAAATCACCAATAAGTACCGAAACATATGCAGGTAAGTAATGCAATCTGTCACTCACCGCGATCTTGATCAATGCATGTAATCAAGGAACATGCAGCAGCAGTTGTCCAGTTTCAGCAGTGTTTATCATAGTTCCTAACATAGAATTAAGTAATCAAGGAACAGGCAGCATCAGATGTTTCCATACAAGTCAGTAACAATCACCAATAAGTACCGAAACATATGCAAGTAAGTAATGCAATCTGTCACTCACAGCGGTCCAGAGCAATGCAAGTAGTCATGGAACATGCATCACCAGTTGTCTAGTTTCAGCAGTGTCTATCATAACTTCCTAACATACAATTAAGTAATCAAGGAACAAGCAGCAGCAGGTGTTTCCATACAAGTCAGTAACAATCACCAATAAGTACCGAAACATATGCAAGTAAGTAATGCAATGTGTCACTCACAACGGTCCTGAGCAACGCAAGTAATCAAGGAACATGCAGCAACAGTTGTCCAGTTTCAGCAGTCTCTATCATACGTTCCTAACATACAACTAACTAATAAAGGAACAAGCAGCAACAGATGTTTCCATACATGTAAGTAACAATCACCAATATGTACCGCAACATATGCAAGTAAATAATGCAATCTGTCACTGACAGCAGTCCTGAGCAATGCATGTAATCAAGGAACATGCAGCAACAGTTGTCTAGTTTCAGTTGTGTCTATCATACGTTCCTAACATACAAATAAGTAATCAAGGAACAAGCAGCAGCAGATGATTCCATACAAGTCAGTATAAATCACCAATAAGTACCGAAACATATGCAGGTAAGTAATGCAATCTGTCACTCACCGCGATCTTGAACAATGCAAGTAATCAAGGAACATGCAACAGCAGTTGTCCAGTTTCAGCAGTGCTTATCATAGTTCCTAACATAGAATTAAGTAATCGAGGAACAGGCAGCATCATATGTTTCCATACAAGTCAGTAACAATCACCAATAAGTACCGAAACATATGCAAGTAAGTAATGCAATCTGTCACTCACAGCGGTCCAGAGCAATGCAAGTAGTCATGGAACATGCAGCAGCAGTTGTCCAGTTTCAGCAGTCTCTATCATACGTTCCTAACATACGACTAACTAATAAAGGAACAAGCAGCAACAGATGTTTCCATACATGTAAGTAACAATCACCAATATGTACCGAAACATATGCAAGTAAGTAATGCAATCTGTCACTGACAGCGGTCCTGAGCAATGCATGTAATCAAGGAACATGCAGCAACAGTTGTCTAGTTTCAGTTGTGTCTATCATACGTTCCTAACATACAATTAAGTAATCAAGGAACAAGCAGCAGCAGATGATTCCATACAAGTCTGTATAAATCACCATTAAGTACCGAAACATATGCAAGTAAGTGATGCAATCTATCACTCACCGCGATCTTGAACAATGCAAGTAATCAAGGAACATGCAGCATCAGTTGTCCAGTTTCAGCAGTGTTTATCATAGTTCCTAACATAGAATTAAGTAATCAAGGAACAGGCAGGATCAGATGTTTCCATACAAGTCAGTAACAATCACCAATAAGTACCGAAACATATGCAAGTAAGTAATGCAATCTGTCACTCACAGCGGTCCAGAGCAATGCAAGTAGTCATGGAACATGCAGCAGCAGTTGTCCAGTTTCAGCAGTCTCTATCATACGTTCCTAACATACGACTAACTAATAAAGGAACAAGCAGCAACAGATGTTTCCATACATGTAAGTAACAATCACCAATATGTACCGAAACATATGCAAGTAAGTAATGCAATCTGTCACTGACAGCGGTCCTGAGCAATGCATGTAATCAAGGAACATGCAGCAACAGTTGTCTAGTTTCAGTTGTGTCTATCATACGTTCCTAACATACAAATAAGTAATCAAGGAACAAGCAGCAGCAGATGATTCCATACAAGTCAGTATAAATCACCAATAAGTACCGAAACATATGCAGGTAAGTAATGCAATCTGTCACTCACCGCGATCTTGATCAATGCAAGTAATCAAGGAACATGCAGCAGCAGTTGTCCAGTTTCAGCAGTGTTTATCATAGTTCCTAACATAGAATTAAGTAATCAAGGAACAGGCAGCATCAGATGTTTCCATACAAGTCAGTAACAATCACCAATAAGTACCGAAACATATGCAAGTAAGTAATGCAATCTGTCACTCACAGCGGTCCAGAGCAATGCAAGTAGTCATGGAACATGCAGCACCAGTTGTCCAGTTTCAGCAGTGTCTATCATACGTTACTAACATACAATTAAGTAATCAAGGAACAAGCAGCAGCAGATGTTTCCATACAAGTCAGTAACAATCACCAATAAGTACCGAAACATATGCAAGTAAGTAATGCAATTTGTCACTCACAACGGTCCTGAGCAATGCAAGTAATCAAGGAACATGAAGCAACAGTTGTCTAGTTTCAGCAGTCTCTATCATACGTTCCTAACATACAACTAACTAATAAAGGAACAAGCAGCAGCAGATGTTTCCATACATGTAAGTAACAATCACCAATATGTACCGAAACATATGCAAGTAAGTAATGCAATCTGTCACTGACAGCGGTCCCGAGCAATGCATGTAATCAAGGAACATGCAGCAACAGTTGTCTAGTTTCAGTTGTGTCTATCATACGTTCCTAACATACAAATAAGTAAACGAGCGGTCATCTCCCCGATATCCAGGTTAAGTGACCGGATCTGGTGGTCATGCCTGGTAGACCTTGCGATCAAAAGTGGTATGGTCTGATCGGCAGGCTGTTGAGTGAGCGATGAGACAGGTGTGGAGGATGGTCCTCCGATCTCGAAGTTTGGAGGAACTCCCTCCATTTGCCTCCATTCGTGGAGGGTCTCCGGTATCCAGGTCCATCCTCGGGCGTCTACCCGTCGGTGTGGTGTCGGGGGATTGGGCTGGGGAGTCGGAACAGGAATAGTCTCCCTTCTTGGTATGTTTACCCGTTTCCGGGGTGTGTACAACATCTTTTGGCCGTTAGGATAAGGCCTATACGGCTTATATGATGGTTCGGCCGGGTGATACGGGACGCGAGCAGGGGCCGTCGGTGGTGATTGATCCTCTTCCTCCATCGGCTCTTCTTCGGATTCCTCCATCGGATCTTCCGACGGGTCCTCCTCCTCCGAGGTTTCTTCTTCTGGGAAGACTTCCGTGGCCGTGGGACTTGCGGGAGTGTATTCCTCCTCTGAGTCAGATAGAATGATAATTTCTGGATGGTTCATGGTTTCTGCTAACAAGGTTCATTTGTAATCTTTTAGTTAGTTACAAAAACATTCTTAAAATCAGAAATTTTTATGTGCAGTTATAGTCTAGGGTACTAATGCAACCTAGTTCACTATAACTATGGCTCTGATACCAATCTGTCACACCCTGCTACCTCGGTTGGCAGCGAGACGTGACGAGTGCGGAAGCGTAACCATAGTTATAACGAACGACCACTATATGGACGTTTTCGAAATATTACATCATTATAATTTAAAAATGTAATAATGTTTTACAAAATGTAAGAAATGAAGTTCGCGTAATACAGAGATTCTGATACATAATTAATGCGTCCAAAAATAATGCAGTCAAATCTCCGTTAGTTTCGAAATATGCATGCGACTCCATGAAATGCGGAAGCTTGAAAGTTGGTGTATCCGAAGGCACACTTGCCTTAATTACCTGAAAATACATGCTAAAATACGTCAACAAAATTGTTGGTGAGTTCATAGGTTTACACGAAAAGACCAGTTGTATGGACATTATCAGATGCGTTGAATTTATAAAATCATAAATTCCATGAGATGTATTACATAAACCATCATGTCACCGAAGCTTAATTAGAATGAGTTTGCCCCGAGCAGTATTCCCAAAATACCGTGTGTTGAATATATATGCACCCGCAGTTAGCTAAACCACTAACCCGAGTGGGGGACATGACTCCCAATAGATCTATCCACAATATATTCGCGCTTGCAAATAAATGCAACTAACGATTTCATGATATAAGGGCGGAGATTCTCATACGTAATACATAATAGAATCGAGAAGTTTTTGTGTCCATATAAAAACGAAGCATGTATTTCATCCCAAAACATAACAGTGTGCAAAATGGGACTATGAAGACTCACCTTGTTGGTTTTTGATGATTGTTTTTGGATCTGAGTTAATCACTTGTTCGAATGGTTGAGACTCGTCCTAATATTTTTACGAGTTCGGGTCAATATCATTATAATACGTGTTTGAGTACTGCGTAATCGTTTTTATGTACTTGTGATGTATGAATAATTTTTGTGGGGTTTTATACGTGAATATTGATTTATGGATATTTATTTTCTAAAAATGGTTTGCATGCATGCATACTCACGTATATATGTACATATACATATATATATATATATATATATATATATATATATATATATATATATATATATATATATATATATATACGAAGATGCATACATATATATACGAGCATGTGCATCATTACGAAAAGAGTATTCGTTTATTTTGCATGGAAAATTTTTACGAGTATTATGAGAAACCGAGTTGTAAATGAAAAGTATCATATTTTAATAAATGTATTTAATTTTTCATGATTTATAAATAAAGTAAATAAGAAAACTTACAAAATTTGAAGAACACTTGAAATCTTTAAAGTTGGCCGGTTTTGTTTTGAGAGAGAATATGTGTGTTGGTGTGTTTTTGGTGAAGTGGGTTTTGTCTTCTATTTATAGAAGAAAATCGGTTATTAAAAATAAAGATAAATTAATTAAAATTTTCAATGAAATGATGAAAAGTGAAATGGTGGGATCGGTTGAGTGTTGGGCAAAAAGGTGTGGCCGATTTCATCATTATATGTTGCATGTTGTTTAATATTATAATAATACAATAGTACAAGCTAGTTGTCCTTTAAAGGACAACTTACTTTTTAGAGTGATAAGTAGTATGGCTTTTCATGTATTTTATTAATAAAGTACAAAAAGTATGCACGAAAAAGGTGGCAGCCTTTATTATTACTATATATATATATATATATATATATATATATATATATATATATATACGTACTTAGAAAAATCTCTGGAATGTTAAACTCGATTCAAGTGTGAATCGAGTTTGTTGCAGTGTCAATCGAGTTTTATATAATTATACCCGAGTTTTATCACACTTTAATCGAGTTTTCTGCCCTTGGCATTCGAGTTTCACATAGCTTTAGTCGAGTTTCATACAACATGGCCCGAGTTTCTTGCTTCTTTAATCGAGTTTCTTTGTTTAACTGTTCGAGTTTTATGTAGTTTTATTCGAGTTTTATGTTTCTTTATTCGAGTTACATCCTTTGGAAATCGAGATTTGTATATTCATCATTCGAGTTTTATACAGCATCATCCGAGAAAATCCTTTCTTTATTCGAGTTTCATCAAAGTGTCATTCGAGTTTATCACTTACTTAACCGAGTTTCCTACAACATTATTCGAGTTTTATACTTACACGATTCGAGTCTCATGTAATATCATTCTAGTTTATTAATTATATGATTCGAGGTTCATATAACTTCATTCGAGTTTTATATTTAGTTTAATTTTTGAGTTTCATACCTTATATTTTTGGCCAGTTGTTACAGTCTCCCCCTGTTGAAGGAATTTCGTCCCGAAATTAGCTCGTGTTCTCCTCGGCTTGGACTTTTGAGAACAGCTGGGGGTACTTCTCTCGGAACTGATCTTCGCGTTCCCAAGTGAACTCAGGACCTCGTTTAGAGTTCCATCGGACCTTTATTATTGGAATTCGACTGTGCTTGAGTTTCTTGACTTCTTGGTCCATTATTTCCACCGGTTGCTCAATGAAATTCAGCTTATCGTCTATCTCCAGCTCGTCCATGGGTATCACGAGTGATTCATCAGCCAGACATTTCTTAAGATTGGATACGTGGAAGGTATTATGAACGTTACTAAGCTCTGGGGGTAGATCGAGTCGGTAAGCTACCGGGCCAATTCTTTTGGTGATTTTGAATGGTCCGACATAACGAGGATTGAGTTTTCCTCGTTTTCCAAAACGGATTACGCCTTTCAAAGGCTACCGGGCCAATTCTTCTGTCGATCCCGCGCAATCTTCAATCGGTTCCGAATCTGGGCTATCTTCTCTGTAGTTTCCTGGATGATCTTAGGTCCAGTAATCTGACTATCCCCTACTTCAGCCCAACAAAGAGGTGATCGACACTTTCGTCCATAGAGTGCTTCGAATGGGGCGGTCTTAATGCTCGAGTGATAACTGTTGTTATAAGAAAACTCAACTAATGGCAGGTGTCTGTCCCAACTTTTTCCAAAGTCGATGACACATGCCCTTAGCATATCTTCCAATGTTTGAATCGTTCTTTCACTCTGACCGTCCGTTTGCGGGTGATAGGCTGTACTCATATCCAGACGCGTTCCTAGTGCTTCTTGCAATGATTGCCAGAATCTTGACGTAAATCGGCTGTCTCTGTCTGATATAATGGATACTGGCACCCCATGCCTTGAGACGACCTCCTTAAGATAGGTTCGTGTTAGCTTATCCATCTTGTCAGTCTCCTTGATTGGCAGGAAGTGTGCGGTCTTGGTCAGCCGATCCACGATCACCCAGATGGTGTCATAACCTCCAGAAGTCTTTGGCAACTTAGTGATAAAATCCATGGTGATATTTTCCCACTTCCATTGGGGTATCTCTGGCTGGACTAGCAATCCTGATGGCCTTTGATGCTCAGCCTTAACTTTTAAACATGTTAAGCACTTGCTGACATAAGTAGCAATGTCAGCCTTCATGTTTGGCCACTAGTATGATCCCTTCAAATCGTGATACATCTTGTCCGACCCTGGATGAACAGCATATTTTGTTTTGTGCCCTTCATCCATGACCAGTTTCCTTATGCCTCCAAACTTTGGTAACCAAATTCTGCCCATGAAGTATCGGCATCCATCTGACTTAATTTCAAACTGCTTATCCATGCCTCTCAATGCCTCATTCAGCAGATTATCCTCCTTGATTGCCTCTTCTTGTGCTTCTCGGACTTGAGAGATTAGGTTTGACTGTATAGTCATTACCAAAGCTCGGACTCTCAATGGCTTAACCCGTTCCTTTCGGCTTAGGGCGTCAGCTACGACATTTGCTTTTCCTGGATGGTAGCGAATCTCGCAGTCATAATCGCTAAGAAGTTCCACCCAACGTCGTTGCCTCATATTTAACTCTTTCTGATTCAGAACATGCTGGAGGCTTTTATGGTCCGTGAACACCGTGCACTTGGTTCCATACAAATAGTGTCTCCATATTTTGAGAGCAAACACCACTGCTCCCAGTTCCAGGTCATGAGTAGTATAGTTTACCTCATGAATCTTGAGCTGTCGCGATGCATAAGCGATGACCTTGTCCCTTTGCATGAGTACACAACCTAATCCGTTGTGCGAGGCATCACAGTAGACTACAAAATTTTCAGTCCCTTCGGGTAGGGACAGAATTGGTGCACTACACAACCTCTGCTTAAGCAGCTGAAACGCCTTTTCTTGCTCTTCACCCCAGACGTATTTCACATCCTTACGGGTCAACTCCGTTAAGGAACCTGCTATCTTCGAGAAGTTCTCAATGAATCGCCTATAATAACCGGCAAGTCCTAGGAATTGGCGGACTTCTGTGGGGGTTCTTGGGATTGCCCAGTTCTTTATGGCCTCGATCTTTGATGGATCAACCTGAATTCCGTGGCTGTTGATCACATGCCCAAGGAATTTTACTTCTCGCAACCAAAATTCACATTTTGAAAATTTGGCGTATAGCTGCTCTTTCTCTAACAACTCCAAGATCAACTTGAGATGCTGTTCATGCTCTCCTTTACTTCTGGAATAGATTAGGATATCGTCTATGAACACTATTACAAATTTATCCAGATATGGTTTACACACCCGATTCATGAGGTCCATAAATACGGCTGGTGCGTTGGTTAAACCGAATGGCATCACCTGGAATTCGTAATGTCCATAACGAGTTCTGAATGCCGTCTTGGGGATATCTTTTTCCCGAACTTTTACTTGATGATAACCGGAGCGCAGATCAATCTTTGAGTAGAAGCTAGATCCATGTAGCTGGTCGAACAGGTCATCAATCCTAGGGAGAGGGTAGCGGTTCTTTACCGTTAACTTGTTTAGCTCTCGGTAGTCTATGCACATTCTGAAGGATCCGTCTTTCTTTTTAACGAACAAAACCGGAGCTCCCCAAGGTGAGGAACTTGGTCGAATGAATCCTTTATCCATCAATTCTTGTAATTGACTGGATAATTCTTGCATCTCAGAAGGTGCGAGCCTATATGGGGCTCTTGCGATCGGTGCAGCTCCTGGCACTAAGTCGATTTGAAATTCTACTTGCCTAGCCGGAGGAAGCCCAGGCAAGTCTTCCGGGGATACCTTCGGGTAGTCACGTACTACTGGAATATCCTCAAGTCGTTTTTCCTTCGACTCTTTTTCTACGATCTGGACCAACACTGCATGGCAACCCTTCCTAAGACATTTTAATGTTCTTAGGCCGGATATGACATTCAATTGTCGGTTCTTCTTTTCCCCTTGGACCGTGAGGACTTTCTTCTTACTGAGTGGTATTCGCACCACTTTCTTACCACACAAAATCTCAGTCTGGTTATGTGACTACCAGTCCATACCAGTCACCACATCAAAACTTCCGAGTTCTATAGGCATTAAGTCTATCTTAAAGGAGTGATCTGCTAGCTTTAGTGTGCATTCCTTAATGATACTACTTGCCTTTATTATTTTGCCATCCGCCAGTTCTATTGTATATGAGTTGTCTAAGGGAAGAGTAGTAGCATTCAACTGCTGGCTAAACTTATCAGATATAAAGCTCCTATCAGCCCCAGTATCAAAGAGTACGTAAGCGTAAATATCGTTTAGGAGATACGTACCTGATACCACGTGGGGGTCCTGACGAGCGTCTCCTGCTCCCAACACAAATGCTCTCCCCTGAGCTCCTCCTACGTTCCTCAATTTCGGACACTCATTCCTGATGTGTCCCGTTGCACCACATTCGAAACAGCCCCTCGGGTTGCTACCACTGGCACCCGGGGCTCCGGATCTACAATCTTTGGCCATATGGCCCAAACGTTTGCATTTTCCGCATTGGGTTGGACAGGGGCCAGGGTTGTGGTGGAAGGTGCATTTGGTGCAAAAAGGCTTGGTACCGGTATAGCTTCTCCTTGGCTCAACTCCTGCTACATAGGCTTTAACGGTCTCGGGTTTCTTGGACTGTGAACCCGTGTTCTTCCCGGTCTTTTCTTCCCACTTTCTCTTGTGTTCCCCGGCTTTGGCTTCGTCCCTCCGGGATACTTGGTCCATAAGATTGTTGGCCATTCTGATGGCGTCCTGTATGGTGAATGGGTTGGAGGCGGTAACGTTCCCTTGTATTTGAGGAGCGAGTCCCCAAATATAGCGTTCAATCTTCTTGTATTCCGGAGTTACCATTTGCGGACATAGGATACTTAGTTCATGGAATCGGTTGGTATATCCTGCAATGTCTGTTCCTTTCATTGATAGATTCCAGAACTCCGATTCCATTTTCTGGAGTTCTGTAACGGCCCGAAATTATTATATATATATTTCAGCATCAGACTTTGGATAATAAAGCAAATTTTATCCAATTATTGGTAAATAGCTGATAATGTGAATCTGAATTAATTAATTATATTAAGTTATAATTAATTATGATAAATTGCCCAAAATTTAGTTGAAATTAAGTTAATAATTAAAATTCGGCTAAAATGACAATTTAATGACTGAAAATAGCGAAACTGACTAAAATGGGTTAAAAATTTATTAAAAGACAATTGTTGCAGATTTAGAATTTCTTTGCTAATATTTGTATCTGAAATGCAAATCGGAGTATTGGGAATAAAAGTTGGACAATTTCGGAAAATTCAGTAGAATATCTGATTTTCCCTATTTCCCTATAATTAGGAGCTTTACTCCTCACTTTTAGAGTTTGGAAAAAAAATAAAAAAAATTGACTCCTCTCTCTTCACTCTCCTCCTTCTCTCTAGCTTTTCTTCAAATCGAACCATTGAATACTCGTGTTTCATATGCCATTGGATAGAGATCGTTGAGTTCTTCGCGAATCTACCATCTCGTGTTTGTTTTCGTCCGAATTTGAGGTAAGATCGACCGTTTTTCTGACTTTTGGCTCGGTTTTAAAGGGCAATTTCGAATCTGTTCATTTTTCCTTCATTTGAAACTGATTTGCCCTCGTTTAGGACCTGTTCTTGCTTGGGAATCATTCATAGTCGAAAGATATAGCTTGGACGAAGGTTAGTAACTATTTCTCCCTCACTTTTTGTTTAAATTCGTAGTTAAAACCTGGAAAGTTGATGAACATATAGAACAGATTCGAGACATTCAATAGGGTGTTGAATTCGAATCTAAGCTATTAGATTCGAAATGTATATGATTCGAATCTATCCTCCCTTAGAATCTAATATAGCCATTCGAATCTATTAGCCATTCGAGTCTAAGTCCCTTGTTCGAATCTAGTGCTTGCCTTCGAATCTAGTGCTTGCCTTCGAGTCTAATAAGTCATTCGAATCTAGTCCCTTGATTCGAATCTATAGATTCGAAATGGCTATGGTTCGAATCTAGCATTCCTAATTCGAATCTGGTTGTTGTTGTTCCAAGTCTAAGGTTAATTCCTAAATCAGATTAAATGATTAATCAACCTTATGTAATTGAAAGTATCCTTTGATTATGTTAAAAATCATAAGTGTCAAAGTTGCATAATTATTTTATGCACAAATAAATTAACTGACACTGTATGAACCTTTAGAATATGTATATCCTATTCACCTTGTCAAGCAATACGATTGACTTGTTCAAAGCCATACATCCGTAATAAGATGAATCGTATTAATCTGATATGAATAGATTCACCTTGGGACAATAGGAACTACCTCAGACTCGATAATCAGAATTGACAATGACCTGAATAAATAACTAGGGTTATATAGATTATGACTCAGACTTGAAACTGAAATGCAGGAACCCGTCATTTGACAGAGTAAACTGAACCGCTTAACTCGTTAAGCACTATCTGACTACGGACTACTGTGAGTGACAGATTTCATTAATTACTTACATATATTTCGATACTTATTGGTGAATGTATTGACTGTATGGAAACTACTGATTGATTGCTGCATATTTCTTTAATACTATATTGTATCATAGAAACGTATGTTGCCATTACTGAACTAGACATTTGAAATGCCTTGATTGCATGTTCACTTTTACATTTTATGTAAATACGCATCATGCTTACTGCTTACTTGACTGTTTATATACTTGCCGTTGCATATTGCATCATCCGACTGGACCGAATGTGAGATCTCCATTCACAGGAGGGAATTCTGCAGATTCCTTTCCTATCTGACTTGTTTCCATACACTTCCCGTAGGGCTTCAGCCGTACATATGGGAATACTGACCGGGTTGTCTCCCAACCTAATTACCGTCTCTGACGTGTTGACCGACAGGATCTGATAGTATGTTATATATGTGTGTGGTATTTAGTGGAACTCTGTTAACTCACTAAGCTTTGTAGCTTACTCTGTCATGACAACTCCATTTCAGGAAAAGCTGATAAAGGCAAGAACATAGCAGGTAGTTCATCCCAGGCTAAGTGAATCTGGATTTTGATGAATAGCAGACCTTGGACTTTTGATGATGCCTATTTTGTAAAGACGATGCGGTCTCGGGTAGCTTGTTCAGTCTTCCGCACTCTGATTGAAGATTTAGAAGCTAGTTAGACCACCATTTGATCTTTAAATTATTGTTGTAATTAAATATTTTGCTGATGGGCCTGTGGTATCAAACAATTAATATTATTTATGAAATGAAATATTATGACGTGTATTGTTTGTGGAAAATTGGATGTTACAAGTTGGTATCAGAGCAGCAGTTTAATCATCGGATTGGCCACCCGATACTTAAACTACTGGTATGATATGGACTATGTGACTCTGAATTCCCGAACAAGTCACCGAGGCCTAGGGTAACCTAATTAGTAAAGGACTACCCACACAACTTGACCTAAGATAGGCAAATGATGACTGATAGGATTTGGAAGGGATTGACTGCTTAATACTGACTTGACCTTGACTTGACTTTGACTTGACTTTATATCTGCCTGATTGACTGACTGCCTTCATATCTATGAAAATTAGATATGATTATCTGATGTAGGAATTATGACTTGAATTGTGCTTATTGAATCAGGAAATAATAGCTATTTCCTTTATATTTTTTTTTCAGCCAATGGCTGATAAAAATCCGACTGTTGCCGGTTCCTCAAGGGTTGATAAAGCTGCTGATGCTGCAGCTGATCAACACAAAGAATCTGTTCACGTAGAAGACTTAGGCACTGACCCTGAGAATACTGCTAATGACTCAAGCAGTACTGCCACCCCTGTGCCTCCCCAACAGGCTCAATTGATTGACCTTGTTCATAAGTTGAATGAGGATAACCGTAGGCAAATGCAGCTTATGATGGATAGGAACCGACTGCAGACTGATATGGCAGTTGAAGACAGATTTAGGGAGATTAAGGATCTGTTGACCAAGGGTAAAGCAGTGATGCAGACTGATGAAGTTAACCAGCGCGAAATGGAATTTAAGCGCCGTGAGGAAGAACTTAGGTTGCGAGAACTTAAGTTACAGGAATTAGAACTGAAGCATAGGGAAGAAATGTTAGCAAAGCCGAAGAAAGACAGGAAGAGGAAGCGTAGACACGTGTCCTCTGATGAAAGTGAGACTGACTCTTCTGACCATCACGTTAAGGTAGGACGTGAGTGTACGTTTGTTGATTTCAAAAAGTGTGGAGCTCGTACTTTTGCGGGGTCATCTGATCCTGTTAAGGCTATCGACTGGGTCGCTAACGTGGAGAAGGCGTTTAAACTCTCCAAGTGTAATGAAGAAGATAAGGTGACTTTTGCAACGGGAATGTTGGAAGATGGAGCTGGCCGCTGGTGGAAGTCGATTACAAATCCCATGTCTGAAGCAATGGAGAAATCCATTACTTGGGAACAATTTAAGATTCATTTGAAGGAGAAATACTGCCCCCAGGATGTCAAGCGCCAGATGGAGAAAACCCTGCTATCTTTTCAGCAAGGTACGAAATCTGTAACGGACTATGAGCTGGAATTTACCAGGCTCTCACTATTATCTGATCACCCCGTTGATACTGACGAAAGAAGAAGGGATTTGTTTGTGGATGGTCTGGATCGAGAAATCCGGAAGTTTGTGAAGTCCGGCAGACCGAAAAGTTATATTGAGGCAGTGGAAATTGCTAGGGTAGGTGAGCTTGAAATCTATCCTGAGCGAGCGTGTCCTTTTATTGCTAAATCTAGCAAGAAGGAGAAATCTGAGAAAGCTGGGAAGGAGAGATCGGAAAGGAAGAGTGAAAGTTCAAAGAAGGGAGAAAGGCAGTCTTCCAAGAAAGCTAAGTCGTTCGCTGTGTCCTCGACACCAAAGCCTGCTTGTCCTCGCTGCAAGCAAACTCATGAAGGGAAATGTGATCCTGCTTTTGTTAAGTGTTACTGCTGTAAACAGAATGGTCACGACAGGTCGGAATGTCCTAGACGCGACGAGGCTTGTCGAAACTGTGTTACGTTGGGGCATCATGCTAAAGATTGTACTCGGCCTCGATATGTTCCTCCGCCTACATCATCACCTCAGCAATCAGTTAAGGGTTCCTCTGCTCCGAGGAATCAACCGAGAGCTTTCCAGATGACAGCCGAAGAGGCGAAAGAGACTGCTGACGTCGTCACGGGTACATTTCTTGTTAATGATATGCCTGCCTTAATCTTGTTTGACTCTGGTTCTAATCTGTCGTATGTGTCCGAAAGGTTTGCTAGGCAGTTTGATTTTGCCCCTGTGATGTTACCTGCACCCTTAGACATAGAAACTGCTAGCTCGAACTTTGTGACTGTGAATAGAGTCTTTCGTTCCTGTAAGCTAGTGATTGATGACTTTTCCTCGGACGTTGACCTGATACCGATGTGGATTAGGGAGTTCGATGTTATTATAGGAATGGACTGGCTAATGATAAACAACGCTGAAATCCTTTGTGCAAAAAGGATAATTAGAATTAGAACCCCCGAAGGAAGTGAACGTTATGTTTATGGCGATAGAAAGACTCGAGATTTAGGTCTCATTTCTGTAATGAAAGCCCGGAAGTGCCTAACCAAAGGTTGTGCCGCCTTTTTAGCATATGCCTTAGATAATAAGGAAATTAAAAAGACCGTGTCCGATGTGCCTGTAGTTCGAGATTTCCCTGACGTGTTCCCGGATGACGTCTCTGGTTTGCCACCAGATCGTCAAATCGAATTCCATATTGACCTTGTACCGGGTGCTGCTCCTATCGCGAAAGCCCCTTACCGTCTCGCTCCGAATGAAATGAAGGAAATGATGAGTCAGTTGCAGGAATTACTGGAAAAAGGGTTTATTCGTCCGAGTACTTCTCCTTGGGGTGCTCCGGTTCTTTTCGTTAAGAAGAAGGATGGTACCTTTCGCATGTGTATAGATTATCGGGAGCTGAATAAAGTAACAATCAAGAACCGATACCCTCTGCCAAGAATTGACGACTTGTTTGATCAACTGCAAGGGGCTAGCTACTTCTCAAAGATCGATCTCCGATCTGGTTACCATCAACTCAAAGTATTCGAGTCTGACGTACCGAAGACTGCATTTCGTACTCGTTACGGTCATTTCGAATTCCTAGTAATGCCGTTTGGTCTCACAAATGCCCCGGCAGCATTTATGGACCTCATGAATAGGGTATGTAGACCAATGCTGGATAAATCAGTGATAGTCTTCATTGATGACATCTTGATTTACTCCAAATCTGAATCTGATCATGCGATGCATTTGCGAGAATTGCTAGAATTGTTACGAAAAGAACGACTCTATGCAAAATTCTCCAAATGTGAATTTTGGTTACGCCAAGTGCAGTTTTTAGGACATATTGTCTCGGGTGAAGGAATAGCTGTAGATCCATCAAAAGTTGAGGCGGTTCAGAAGTGGGAAGCGCCGAAAAATGTATCTGAAGTTCGTAGTTTCTTGGGTCTAGCGGGTTATTACAGAAGATTTATCCGTGATTTCTCCAAGATTGCGGTACCTTTAACCAGCCTGACAAAGAAAGAAGTCAAGTTTGAATGGAATGAATCTCAAGATCGAGCCTTTGAGACTCTGAAACGTAAGCTAGTAGAAGCGCCGATTTTGGCCTTACCTGAGGGTAATGATGATTTTGTAGTCTATAGTGATGCATCTAAGATGGGATTAGGCTGTGTACTGATGCAAAGGGATAAAGTAATTGCCTACGCATCAAGGCAGCTAAAGGCGCATGAAAAGAATTACCCGACGCATGACTTAGAGCTTGCAGCCGTGACTTTCGCACTGAAGATTTGGCGGCATTATTTGTATGGGACTAGGTGCAAGTTATATACCGATCACAAAAGTCTGAAATATATATTTGACCAGAAAGAGCTGAATATGCGTCAAAGGCGATCTATGGAATTGATTAAAGACTATGACTGTGAAATCCTTTACCATCCTGGTAAAGCAAACATTGTAGCAGACGCCCTAAGCCGTAAGACCAGACAAGACCAATATTCTCGATGTTATGCCTTGACTTCTGTTGCTATGGAGTCTGCCTGGCCTGAATCGATTATTGCCGCTCAAACCGAAGCCATTCGGGATGAGAACTTGAAATCTGAACGCATGATTACTTATGTGACCCAGCTGACTCTTGATAATCGTGGTCTTAGACGGTTTTTGGATAGAATATGGGTTCCCAGACTAGGAGGTATTCGGGATCGAATTCTGTCGGAAGCTCATATGTCGAAATTCTCGATACACCCTGGTTCTACCAAAATGTATCAAGATTTGAGGACGGAATATTGGTGGCCTGGAATGAAGAAGGACGTGGGGCGATATGTAGAAAATTGCATGACTTGCTTACAAGTCAAATCTGAACATCAGAAGCCGTATGGGGAACTACAACCATTGCCAATCCCGGAATGGAAGTGGGACCACATAACCATGGACTTTGTGACGAAGCTGCCAAGGACAAAGCGGAATCATGACTCTATATGGGTAATAGTGGATCGACTTACTAAGTCAGCCCATTTCCTACCCATACGTGAAGATGAACGCCTCGAAAAGTTAGCTGAATTGTACGTAAAAGAAATTGTGACTAGACATGGTGTGCCATTGTCTATAGTATCTGACCGTGACAGCAGATTTACTTCACGTTTTTGGAAGGCTTTTCAGACTGGACTAGGAACTGAACTTAAGATGAGCACCGCTTACCATCCAGAAACTGACGGGCAAAGCGAGAGGACAATTTTGACATTAGAAGATATGTTGCGTGCCTGTGTGATTGATCTCGGTGGGAGTTGGGATAACCACTTGCCGTTTGTGGAGTTTGCATATAACAATAGTTATCACTCGACTATTGGTATGCCTCCATATCAGCTTTTGTACGGACGCCGATGCAGAACTCCAACCTGTTGGAGGGAAACAGGTGAACGCCCGATCTCTGGACCAGCAATTCTGCAAGAAGCCCATGATCAGCTACAATTGATCCGGCAGCGGATACAGACTTCTCAAGACAGACAAAAGAAGTATCATGATAGAAGACGTAAGCCGATTGCGTTTGAAGTTGGAGATAAAGTGTTGCTGAAAGTTTCGCCAAGAAAAGGAATAGTAAGGTTCGGCAAACGGGGGAAGTTGAGCCCTCGATTTGTGGGTCCTTTTGAAATTCTCGAACGTATAGGATTGCAAGCCTACAGACTAAAGCTGCCTGCCGAAATGATTGGGATTCATGATGTATTTCATGTGAGTAACCTTCGAAAGTGTTTAGCTGACGCTGAAGCCGTGATTCCTTGGAAAGACGTGCAATTAGATGAGCAGTTGCGGTATGAAGAAGAGCCTGAGCGTATAATCGACCATAAAGTTTCGAAATTGCGAAGCAAGGAAATCCCAATGGTGTTAGTTCAATGGAAATATCATAAGGGATCTGCGCAAACTTGGGAACGAGAAGACGAAATTAGGCAGAAGTATCCGAAATTATTTTTGTCTTAGTAAATTCCGAGGACGGAATTAATTTAACGGGGGAAGATTGTAACGGCCCGAAATTATTATATATATATTTCAGCATCAGACTTTGGATAATAAAGCAAATTTTATCCAATTATTGGTAAATAGCTGATAACGTGAATCTGAATTAATTAATTATATTAAGTTATAATTAATTATGATAAATTGCCCAAAATTTAGTTGAAATTAAGTTAATAATTAAAATTCGGCTAAAATGACAATTTAATGACTGAAAATAGCGAAACTGACTAAAATGGGTTAAAAATTTATTAAAAGACAATTGTTGCAGATTTAGAATTTCTTTGCTAATATTTGTATCTGAAATGCAAATCGGAGTATTGGGAATAAAAGTTGGACAATTTCGGAAAATTCAGTAGAATATCTGATTTTCCCTATTTCCCTATAATTAGGAGCTTTACTCCTCACTTTTAGAGTTTGGAAAAAAAAAAAAAATTGACTCCTCTCTCTTCACTCTCCTCCTTCTCTCTAGCTTTTCTTCAAATCGAACCATTGAATACTCGTGTTTCATACGCCATTGGATAGAGATCGTTGAGTTCTTCGCGAATCTACCATCTCGTGTTTGTTTTCGTCCGAATTTGAGGTAAGATCGACCGTTTTTCTGACTTTTGGCTCGGTTTTAAAGGGCAATTTCGAATCTGTTCATTTTTCCTTCATTTGAAACTGATTTGCCCTCGTTTAGGACCTGTTCTTGCTTGGGAATCATTCATAGTCGAAAGATATAGCTTGGACGAAGGTTAGTAACTATTTCTCCCTCACTTTTTGTTTAAATTCGTAGTTAAAACCTGGAAAGTTGATGAACATATAGAACAGATTCGAGACATTCAATAGGGTGTTGAATTCGAATCTAAGCTATTAGATTCGAAATGTATATGATTCGAATCTATCCTCCCTTAGAATCTAATATAGCCATTCGAATCTATTAGCCATTCGAGTCTAAGTCCCTTGTTCGAATCTAGTGCTTGCCTTCGAATCTAGTGCTTGCCTTCGAGTCTAATAAGTCATTCGAATCTAGTCCCTTGATTCGAATCTATAGATTCGAAATGGCTATGGTTCGAATCTAGCATTCCTAATTCGAATCTGGTTGTTGTTGTTCCAAGTCTAAGGTTAATTCCTAAATCAGATTAAATGATTAATCAACCTTATGTAATTGAAAGTATCCTTTGATTATGTTAAAAATCATAAGTGTCAAAGTTGCATAATTATTTTATGCACAAATAAATTAACTGACACTGTATGAACCTTTAGAATATGTATATCCTATTCACCTTGTCAAGCAATACGATTGACTTGTTCAAAGCCATACATCCGTAATAAGATGAATCGTATTAATCTGATATGAATAGATTCACCTTGGGACAATAGGAACTACCTCAGACTCGATAATCAGAATTGACAATGACCTGAATAAATAACTAGGGTTATATAGATTATGACTCAGACTTGAAACTGAAATGCAGGAACCCGTCATTTGACAGAGTAAACTGAACCGCTTAACTCGTTAAGCACTATCTGACTACGGACTACTGTGAGTGACAGATTTCATTAATTACTTACATATATTTCGATACTTATTGGTGAATGTATTGACTGTATGGAAACTACTGATTGATTGCTGCATATTTCTTTAATACTATATTGTATCATAGAAACGTATGTTGCCATTACTGAACTAGACATTTGAAATGCCTTGATTGCATGTTCACTTTTACATTTTATGTAAATACGCATCATGCTTACTGCTTACTTGACTGTTTATATACTTGCCGTTGCATATTGCATCATCCGACTGGACCGAATGTGAGATCTCCATTCACAGGAGGGAATTCTGCAGATTCCTTTCCTATCTGACTTGTTTCCATACACTTCCCGTAGGGCTTCAGGCCGTACATATGGGAATACTGACCGGGTTGTCTCCCAACCTAATTACCGTCTCTGACGTGTTGACCGACAGGATCTGATAGTATGTTATATATGTGTGTGGTATTTAGTGGAACTCTGTTAACTCACTAAGCTTTGTAGCTTACTCTGTCATGACAACTCCATTTCAGGAAAAGCTGATAAAGGCAAGAACATAGCAGGTAGTTCATCCCAGGCTAAGTGAATCTGGATTTTGATGAATAGCAGACCTTGGACTTTTGATGATGCCTATTTTGTAAAGACGATGCGGTCTCGGGTAGCTTGTTCAGTCTTCCGCACTCTGATTGAAGATTTAGAAGCTAGTTAGACCACCATTTGATCTTTAAATTATTGTTGTAATTAAATATTTTGCTGATGGGCCTGTGGTATCAAACAATTAATATTATTTATGAAATGAAATATTATGACGTGTATTGTTTGTGGAAAATTGGATGTTACAAGTTCGTTTCTTGGACAGTACTCATCCGTCATCATCTGTTTCAATGTGGACCACGTGAGCTGGTAGGCTTCGTCAATGCCTACAGACTGGACGTAGGAATTCCACCATGTGAGCGCGCTATCTTGCAAGGTGTGAGTAGCAAATTTCAGCTTGTCTCCTTCAGCGCACCCGCTGACACGATATACGGATTCTAACTTTTCAAACCAACGGATCAAACCGACTGCTCCTTCGGTTCCATTAAAATACCGGGGTTTGCAACTTAAAAACCCTTTGATCCCACAACCTTTCGTGTGAGTTTCAGTTCCTCCTGTGGTGCGACTGGCACCACCATCCCCATTGGCTGTGCTATTTCGGTTTGCCTCGTAGGTAGCTATGGCGGCAGCCACCCTTTGGGCAACAAGCTCTTCAATGTCAGCTGCATTCATTGCTCGTTTTGGCGGCATTATCTTGAAGTTTAAAGAAAATCATAGTGTAAGAAGTTGAATCTTAAAGATGCGGCACAATACTATAATCATCAAGCACAATCTCATAAATATCTTGGGAATTTTCATTAATCATTCGAAATTTTTCTTACATTAGGGGGCGGGTTATTACCTGAAAATTTTATCCTACGCTATTACACGATATTTTTCCTACCAATAAAATGGAAAAGTACTAGGTGTGGGAGTGATCAGAGGTCTCTCCCTTTTCCATTGAGTGGAGGCGCTGTGTCAACTCCTCGATCCGGGCTTGGCTCTCGGCTAGTTGCTGCCGGAGCTCATTCAGTCCATCCTGCTGTATAGCAAGGGCGTGCTGATTGGCCCAATATATGTTGGAGTTTTGCAACTCCTCCCGCTTAAAACGAGCGGTCATCTCCCCGATATCCAGGTTAAGTGACCGGATCTTGTGGTCATGCCTGGTAGACCTTGCGATCAAAAGTGGTATGGTCTGATCGGCAGGCTCTTGAGTGAGCGATGAGACAGGTGCGGAGGATGGTCCTCCGATCTCGAAGTTTGGAGAACTCCCTCCATTTGCCTCCGTTCGTGGAGGGTCTCCGGTATCCAGGTCCATCGCCGGGCGTCTACCCGTCGGTGTGGTGTCGGGGGATTGGGCTGGGGAGTCGGAACAGGAATAGTCTCCCTTCTTGGTATGTTTACCCGTTTCCGGGGTGTGTACAACATCTTTGGGCCGTTAGGATAAGGCCTATACGGCTTATATGATGGTTCGGCCGGGTGATACGGGACGCGAGCAGGGGCCGTCGGTGGTGAAGGATCCTCTTCCTCCATCGGCTCTTCTTCGGATTCCTCCATCGGATCTTCCGACGGGTCCTCTTCCTCCGAGGTTTCTTCTTCTGGGAAGACTTCCGTGGCCGTGGGACTTGCGGGAGTGTATTCCTCCTCTGAGTCAGATAGAATGATAATTTCTGGATGGTTCATGGTTTCTGCTAACAAGGTTCATTTGTAATCTTTTAGTTAGTTACAAAAACATTCTTAAAATCAGAAATTTATATGTGCAGTTATAGTCTAGGGTACTAATGCAACCTAGTTCACTATAACTATGGCTCTGATACCAATCTGTCACACCCTGCTACCTCGGTTGGCAGCGAGACGTGACGAGTGCGGAAGCGTAACCATAATTATAACGAACGACCACTATATGGACGTTTTCGAAATATTACATCATTATAATTTAAAAATGTAATAATGTTTTACAAAATGTAAGAAATGAAGTTCGCGTAATACAGAGATTCTGATACATAATTAATGCGTCCAAAAATAATGCAGTCAAATCTCCGTTAGTTTCGAAATATGCATGCGACTCCATGAAATGCGGAAGCTTGAAAGTTGGTGTATCCGAAGGCACACTTGCCTTAATTACCTGAAAATACATGCTAAAATACGTCAACAAAATTGTTGGTGAGTTCATAGGTTTACACGAAAAGACCAGTTGTATGGACATTATCAGATGCGTTGAATTTATAAAATCATAAATTCCATGAGATGTATTACATAAACCATCATGTCACCGAAGCTTAATTAGAATGAGTTTTGCCCCGAGCAGTATTCCCATACGTAATACCGTGTGTTGAATATATATGCACCCGCAGTTAGCTAAACCACTAACCCGAGTGGGGGACATGACTCCCAATAGATCTATCCACAATATATTCGCGCTTGCAAATAAATGCAACTAACGATTTCATGATATAAGGGCGGAGATTCTCATACGTAATACATAATAGAATCGAGAAGTTTTTGTGTCCATATAAAAACGAAGCATGTATTTCATCCCAAAACATAACAGTGTGCAAAATGGGACTATGAAGACTCACCTTGTTGGTTTTTGATGATTGTTTTTGGATCTGAGTTAATCACTTGTTCGAATGGTTGAGACTCGTCCTAATATTTTTACGAGTTCGGGTCAATATCATTATAATACGTGTTTGAGTAGTTCGTAATCGTTTTTATGTACTTGTGATGTATGAATAATTTTTGTGGGGTTTTATACGTGAATATCGATTTATGGATATTTATTTTCTAAAAATGGTTTGCATGCATGCATAATCACGTATATATGTACATATACATATATATATATATATATATATATATATATATATATATATATATATATATATATATATATATATATACGAAGATGCATACATATATATACGAGCATGTGCATCATTACGAAAAGAGTATTCGTTTATTTTGCATGGAAAATTTTTACGAGTATTATGAGAAACCGAGTTGTAAATGAAAAGTATCATATTTTAGTAAATGTATTTAATTTTTCATGATTTATAAATAAAGTAAATAAGAAAACTTACAAAATTTGAAGAACACTTGAAATCTTTAAAGTTGGCCGGTTTTGTTTTGAGAGAGAATATGTGTGTTGGTGTGTTTTTGGTGAAGTGGGTTTTGTCTTCTATTTATAGAAGAAAATCGGTTATTAAAAATAAAGATAAATTAATTAAAATTTTCAATGAAATGATGAAAAGTGAAATGGTGGGATCGGTTGAGTGTTGGGCAAAAAGGTGTGGCCGATTTCATCATTATATGTTGCATGTTGTTTAATATTATAATAATACAATAGTACAAGCTAGTTGTCATTTAAAGGACAACTTACTTTTTAGAGTGATAAGTAGTATGGCTTTTCATGTATTTTATTAATAAAGTACAAAAAGTATGCATGAAAAAGGTGGCAGCCTTTATTATTACTGTATATATATATATATACGTACTTAGAAAAATCTCTGGAATGTTAAACTCGATTCAAGTGTGAATCGAGTTTGTTGCAGTGTCAATCGAGTTATATATAATTATACCCGAGTTTTATCACACTTTGATCGAGTTTTCTGCCCTTGGCATTCGAGTTTCACATAGCTTTAGTCGAGTTTCATACAACATTGCCCGAGTTTCTTGCTTCTTTAATCGAGTTTCTTTGTTTAACTGTTCGAGTTTTATGTAGTTTTATTCGAGTTTTATGTTTCTTTATTCGAGTTTCATCCTTTGGAAATCGAGATTTGTATATTCATCATTCGAGTTTTATACAGCATCATCCGAGAAAATCCTTTCTTTATTCAAGTTTCATCAAAGTGTCATTCGAGTTTATCACTTACTTAACCGAGTTTCCTACAACATTATTCGAGTTTTATACTTACACGATTCGAGTCTCATGTAATATCATTCGAGTTTATTAATTATATGATTCGAAGTTCATATAACTTCATTCGAGTTTTATATTTAGTTTAATTTTTGAGTTTCATACCTTATATTTTTGGCCAGTTGTTACAGCAGTTGTCCAGTTTCAGCAGTGTTTATCATAGTTCCTAACATAGAATTAAGTAATCAAGGAACAGGCAGCATCATATGTTTCCATACAAGTCAGTAACAATCACCAATAAGTACCAAAACATATGCAAGTAAGTAATGCAATCTGTCACTCATAGCGGTCCAGAGCAATGCAAGTAGTCATGAAACATGCAGCAGCAGTTGTCCAGTTTCAGCAGTGTTTATCATAGTTCCTAACATAGAATTAAGTAATCAAGGAACAGGCAGCATAAATTGTTTCCATACAAGTCAGTAACAATCACCAATAATTACCGAAACATATGCAAGTAAGTAATGCAATCTGTCACTCACAGCGGTCCAGAGCAATACAAGTAGTCATGGAACATGCAGCACCAGTTGTCCAGTTTCAGCAGTGTCTATCATACGTTCCTAAGATACAATTAAGTAATCAAGGAACAAGCAGCAGCAGATGTTTCCATACAAGTCAGTAACAATCACCAATAAGTACCGAAACATATGCAAGTAAGTAATGCAATTTGTCACTCACAACGGTCCTGAGCAATGCAAGTAATCAAGGAACATGCAGCAACAGTTGTCCAGTTTCAGCAGTCTCTATCATACGTTCCTAACATACAACTAACTTTTAAAGGAACAAGCAGCAGCAGATGTTTCCATACATGTAAGTAACAATCACCAATATGTACCGAAACATATGCAAGTAAGTAATGCAATCTGTCACTGACAGCGGTCCTGAGCAATGCATGTAATCAAGGATCATGCAGCAACAGTTGTCTAGTTTCAGTTGTGTCTATCATACGTTCCTAACATACAATTAAGTAATCAAGGAACAAGCAGAAGCAGATGATTCCATACAAGTCAGTATAAATCACCAATAAGTACCGAAACATATGCAAGTAAGTAATGCAATCTGTCACTCACCGCGATCTTGAACAATGCAAGTAATCAAGGAACATGCAGCAGCAGTTGTCCAGTTTCAGCAGTGTTTATCATAGTTCCTAACATAGAATTAAGTAATCAAGGAACATGCAGCATCAGATGTTTCCATACAAGTCAGTAACAATCACCAATAAGTACCGAAACATATGCAAGTAAGTAATGCAATCTGTCACTCACAGCGGTCCAGAGCAATGCAAGTAGTGATGGAACATGCAGCACCAGTCGTCCAGTGTCAGCAGTGTCTATCATACGTTCCTAACATACAATTAAGTAATCAAGGAACAAGCAGCAGCAGATGTTTCCATACAAGTCAGTAACAATCACCAATAAGTACCGAAACATATGCAAGAATGTAATGCAATTTGTCACTCACAACGGTCCTAAGCAACGCAAGTAATCAAGGAACATGCTGCAACAGTTGTCTAGTTTCAGCAGTCTCTATCATACGTTCCTAACATACAACTAACTAATAAAGGAACAAGCAGCACCAGATGTTTCTATACATGTAAGAAACAATCACCAATATGTACCGAAACATATTCAAGTAAGTAATGCAATCTGTCACTGACAGCGGTCCTGAGCAATGCATGTAATCAAGGAACATGCAGCAACAGTTGTCTAGTTTCAGTTGTGTCTATCATACGTTTCTAACATACAAATAAGTAATCAAGGAACAAGCAGCAGGAGATGATTCCATACAAGTCAGTATAAATCACGAATAACTACCGAAACATATGCAGGTAAGTAATGCAATCTGTCACTCACCGCGATCTTGATCAATGCAAGATATCAAGGAACATGCAGCAGCAGTTGTCCAGTTTCAGCAGTGTTTATCATAGTTTCTAACATAGAATTAAGTAATCAAGGAACAGGCAGCATCAGATGTTTCCATACAAGTCAGTAACAGTCACCAATAAGTACCGAAACATATGCAAGTAAGTAATGCAATCTGTCACTCACAGCGGTCCAGAGCAATGCAAGTATTCATGGAACATGCAGCACCAGTTGTCCAGTTTCAGCAGTGTCTATCATACGTTCCTAACATACAAATAAGTAATCAAGGAACAAGCAGTAGCAGATGTTTCCATACAAGTCAGTAACAATCACCAATAAGTACCGAAACATATGCAAGAAAGTAATGCAATTTGTCACTCACCACGGTCCTAAGCAATGCAAGTAATCAAGGAACATGCAGCAACAGTTGTCCAGTTTCAGCAGTCTCTATCGTACGTTCCTAACATACAACTAACTAATAAAGGAACAAGCAGCACCAGATGTTTCCATACATGTAAGTAACAATCACCAATATGTACCGAAACATATGCAAGTAAGTAATGCAATCTGTCACTGACAGCGGTCCTGAGCAATGCATGTAATCAAGGAACATGCAGCAACAGTTGTCTAGTTTCAGTTGTGTCTATCATACGTTCCTGACATACAAATAAGTAATCAAGGAACAAGCAGCAGCAGATGATTCCATACAAGTCAGTATAAATCACCAATAAGTACCGAAACATATGCAGGTAAGTAATGTAATTGGTCACTCACCGCGATCTTGAACAATGCAAGTAATCAAGGAACATGCAACAGCAGTTGTCCAGTTTCAGCAGTGTTTATCATAGTTCCTAACATAGAATTAAGTAATCCAGGAATAGGCAGCATCATATGTTTCCATACAAGTCAGTAACAATCACCAATAAGTACCAAAACATATGCAAGTAAGTAATGCAATCTGTCACTCACAGCGGTCCAGAGCAATGCAAGTAGTCATGGAACATGCAGCAGCAGTGTCCAGTTTCAGCAGTGTTTATCATAGTTCCTAACATAGAATTAAGTAATCAAGGAACAGGCAGCATCAGATGTTTCCATACAAGTCAGTAAACAATCACCAATAAGTACCGAAACATATGCAAGTAAGTAATGCAATCTGTCACTCACAGCGGTTCCAGAGCAATGCAAGTAGTCATGGACATGCGGCACCAGTTGTCCAGTTTCAGCAGTGTCTATCATCGTTGCCTAAATACAATTAAGTAATCAGAACCAAGCAAGCAGCAGATGTTTCCATAACAGTCAGTTACAATCACCATAAGTACCGAAACATATGCAAGTAAGTAATGCAATGTGTCACTCACAACGGTCCTGAGCAATGCAAGTAATCAAGGAACATGCAGCTACAGTTGTCCAGTTTCAGCAGTCTCTATCATACGTTCCTAACATACAACTAACTAATAAAGGAACAAGCAGCAACAGATGTTTCCATACATGTAAGTAACAATCACCAATATGTACCGCAACATATGCAAGTAAGTAATGCAATCTGTCACTGACAGCGGTCCTGAGCAATGCATGTAATCAAGGAACATGCAGCAACAGTTGTCTAGTTTCAGTTGTGTCTATCATACGTTCCTAACATACAATTAAGTAATCAAGGAACAAGCAGCAGCAGATGATTCCATACAAGTCAGTATAAATCACCAATAAGTACCGAAACATATGCAAGTAAGTAATGCAATCTGTCACTCACCGCGATCTTGAACAATGCAAGTAATCAAGGAACATGCAGCAGCAGTTGTCCAGTTTCAGCAGTGTTTATCATAGTTCCTAACATAGAATTAAGTAATCAAGGAACAGGCAGCATCAGATGTTTCCATACAAGTCAGTAACAATCACCAATAAGTACCGAAACATATGCAAGTAAGTAATGCAATCTGTCACTCACAGCGGTCCAGAGCAATGCAAGTAGTCATGGAACATGCAGCACCAGTTGTCCAGTTTCAGCAGTGTCTATCATACGTTCCTAACATACAATTAAGTAATCAAGGAACAAGCAGCAACAGATGTTTCCATACAAGTCAGTAACAATCACCAATAAGTACCGAAACATATGCAAGTAAGTAATGCAATTTGTCACTCACAACGGTCCTGAGCAATGCAAGTAATCAAGGAACATGCAGCAACAGTTGTCCAGTTTCAGCAGTCTCTATCATACGTTCCTAACATACAACTAACTAATAAAGGAACAAGCAGCAACAGATGTTTCCATACATGTAAGTAACAATCACCAATATGTACCGCAACATATGCAAGTAAGTAATGCAATCTGTCACTGACAGCGGTCCTGAGCAATGCATGTAATCAAGGAACATGCAGCAACAGTTGTCTAGTTTCAGTTGTGTCTATCATACGTTCCTAACATACAAATAAGTAATCAAGGAACAAGCAGCAGCAGATGATTCCATACAAGTCAGTATAAATCACCAATAAGTACCGAAACATATGCAAGTAAGTAATGCAATCTGTCACTCACCGCGATCTTGAACAATGCAAGTAATCAAGGAACATGCAGCAGCAGTTGTCCAGTTTCAGCAGTGTTTATCATAGTTTCTAACATAGAATTAAGTAATCAAGGAACAGGCAGCATCAGATGTTTCCATACAAGTCAGTAACAGTCACCAATAAGTACCGAAACATATGCAAGTAAGTAATGCAATCTGTCACTCACAGCGGTCCAGAGCAATGCAAGTAGTCATGGAACATGCAGCACCAGTTGTCCAGTTTCAGCAGTGTCTATCATACGTTCCTAACATACAAATAAGTAATCAAGGAACAAGCAGCAGCAGATGTTTCCATACAAGTCAGTAACAATCACCAATAAGTACCGAAACATATGCAAGTAAGTAATGAAATTTGTCACTCACAACGGTCCTGAGCAATGCAAGTAATCAAGTAACATGCAGCAACAGTTGTCCACTTTCAGCAGTCTCTATCATACGTTCCTAACATACAATTAAGTAATCAAGGAACAAGCAGCAGCAGATGTTTCCATACATGTAAGTAACAATCACCAATATGTACCGAAGCATATGCAAGTAAGTAATGCAATCTGTCACTGACAGCGGTCCTGAGCAATGCATGTAATCAAGGAACATGCAGCAACAGTTGTCTAGTTTCAGTTGTGTCTATCATACGTTCCTAACATACAATTAAGTAATCAAGGAACAAGCAGCAGCAGATGATTCCATACAAGTCAGTATAAATCACCAATAAGTACCGAAACATATGCAAGTAAGTAATGCAATCTGTCACTCACCGCGATCTTGAACAATGCAAGTAATCAAGGAACATGCAGCAGCAGTTGTCCAGTTTCAGCAGTGTTTATCATAGTTCCTAACATAGAATTAAGTAATCAAGGAACAGGCAGCATCAGATGTTTCCTTACAAGTCAGTAACAATCACCAATAAGTACCGAAGCATATGCAACTAAGTAATTCAATCTGTCACTCACAGCGGTCCAGAGCAATGCAAGTAGTCATGGAACATGCAGCAGTAGTTGTCCAGTTTCAGCAGTGTCTATCATACGTTCCTAACATACAATTAAGTAATCAAGGAACAAGCAACAACAGATGTTTCTATTCAAGTCAGTAACAATCACCAGTAAGTACCGAAACATATGCAAGTAAGTAATGCAATCTGTCACTGACAGCGGTCCTGAGCAATGCATGTAATCTAGGAACATGCAGCAACAGATGTCTAGTTTCACTTGTGTCTATCATACGTTCCTAACATACAATTAAGTAATCAAGGAACAAGCAGCAGCAGATGATTCCATACAAGTCAGTATAAATCACCAATAAGTACCGAAACATATGCAAGTAAGTATTGCAATCTGTCACTCACCGCGATCTTGAACAATGCAAGTAATCAAGGAACATGCAGCTGCAGTTGTCCAGTTTCAGCAGTGTTTATCATAGTTCCTAACATAGAATTAAGTAATCAAGGAACAGGCAGCATCAGATGTTTCCATACAAGTCAGTAACAATCACCAATAAGTACCGAAACATATGCAAGTAAGTAATGCAATCTGTCACTCACAGCGGTCCAGAGCAATGCAAGTAGTCATGGAACATGCAGCACCAGTTGTCCAGTGTCAGCAGTGTCTATCATACGTTCCTAACATACAATTAAGTAATCAAGGAACAAGCAGCAGCAGATGTTTCCATACAAGTCAGTAACAATCACCAATAAGTACCGAAACATATGCAAGAAAGTAATGCAATTTGTCACTCACAACGGTCCTAAGCAATGCAAGTAATCAAGGAACATGCAGCAACAGTTGTCCAATTTCAGCAGTCTCTATCATACGTTCCTAACATACAACTAACTAATAAAGGAACAAGCAGCACCAGATGTTTCCATACATGTAAGTAACAATCACCAATAAGTACCGAAACATATGCAAGTAAGTAATGCAATTTGTCACTGACAGCGGTCCTGAGCAATGCATGTAATCAAGGAACATGCAGCCACACACAGTTGTCTAGTTTCAGTTGTGTCTATCATACGTTCCTAACTACAAATAAGTAATCAAGGAACAAGCAGCAGGAGATGATTCCATACAAGTCAATATAAATCACCAATGTCTATCATACGTTCCTAACATACAATAAAGTAATCAAGGAACAAGCAGCAGCAGATGTTTCCATACATGTCAGTGACAATCACCAATAAGTACCGAAACATATGCAAGTAAGTAATGCAATTTGTCACTCACAACGATCCTGAGCAATGCAAGTAATCAAGGAACATGCAGCAACAGTTGTCCAGTTTCAGCAGTCTCTATCATACGTTCCTAACATACAACTAACTAATAAAGGAACAAGCAGCAGCAGATGTTTCCATACATGTAAGTAACAATCACCAATATGTATCGAAACATATGCAAGTAAGTAATGCAATCTGTCACTGACAGTAGTCTTGAGCAATGCATGTAATCAAGGAACATGCAGCAACAGTTGTCTAGTTTCAGTTGTGTCTATCATACGTTGCTAACATACAATTAAGTAATCAAGGAACAAGCAGCAGCAGATGATTCTTTACAAGTCAGTATAAATCACCAATAAGTACCGAAACATATGCAAGTAAGTAATGCAATCTGTCACTCACCGCGATCTTGAACATTGCAAGTAATCAAGGAACATGCAGCAGCAGTTGTCCAGTTTCAGCAGTGTTTATCATAGTTCCTAACATAGAACTAAGTAATCAAGGAACAGGCAGCATCAGATGTTTCCATACAAGTCAGTAACAATCACCAATAAGTACCCAAACATATGCAAGTAAGTAATGCAATATGTCACTCACAGCGGTCCAGAGCAATGCAAGTAGTCATGGAACATGCAGCACCAGTTGTCCAGTTTCAGCAGTGTCTATCATACGTTCCTAACATACAATTAAGTAATCAAGGAACAAGCAGCAGCAGATGTTTCCATACAAGTCAGTAACAATCACCAATAAGTACCGAAACATATGCAAGTAAGTAATGCAATTTGTCACTCACAACGGTCCTGAGCAATGCAAGTAATCAAGGAACATGCAGCAACAGTTGTCCAGTTTCAGCAGTCTCTATCATGCGTTCCTAACATACAACTAACTAATAAAGGAACAAGCAGCAGCGGATGTTTCCATACATGTAAGTAACAATCACCAATATGTACCGAAACATATGCAAGTAAGTAATGCAATCTGTCACTGACAGCGGTTTTGAGCAATGCATGTAATCAAGGAACATGCGGCAACCGTTGTCTAGTTTCAGTTGTGTCTATCATACGTTCCTAACTTACAATTAAGTAATCAAAGAACAAGCAGCAGCAGATAATTCCATACAAGTCAGTATAAATCACCAATAAGTACCGAAACATATGCAAGTAAGTAATGCAATCTGTCACTCACCGCGATCTTGAACAATGCAAGTAATCAAGGAACATGCAGCAGCAGTTGTCCAGTTTCAACAGTGTTTATCATAGTTCCTAACGTAGAATTAAGTAATCAAGGAACATGCAACATCAGATGTTTCCATACAAGTCAGTAACAATCACCAATAACTACCGAAACATATGCAACTAATTAATGCAATCTGTTACTCACCGCGATCTTGAACAATGCAAGTAATCAAGGAACATGCAGCAGCAGTTGTCCAGTTTCAGCAGTGTTTATCATAGTTCCTAACATAGAATTAAGTAATCAAGGAACAGCAGCATCAGATGTTTCCATACAAGTCAGTAACAATCACCAATAAGTACTGAAACATATGCAAGTAAGTAATGCAATTTGTCACTCACAACGGTCCTGAGCAATGCAAGTAATCAAGGAACATGCAGCAACAGTTGTCCAGTTTCAGCAGTCTCTATCATACGTTCCTAATATACAACTAACTAATAAAGGAACAAGCAGCAACAGATGTTTCCATACATGTAAGTAGCAATCACCAATATGTACCGAAACATATGCAAGTAAGTAATGCAATCTGTCACTGACAGCGGTCCTGAGCAATGCATGTAATCAAGGAACATGCAACAACAGTTGTCTAGTTTCAGTTGTGTCTATCATACGTTCCTAACATACAATTAAGTAATCAAGAAACAAGCAGCAGCAGATGATTCCATACAAGTCAGTATAAATCACCAATAAGTACCGAAACATATGCAGGTAAGTAATGCAATCTGTCACTCACCGCGATCTTGAACAATGCAAGTAATCAAGGAACATGTAGCAGCAGTTGTCCAGTTTCAGCAGTGTTTATCATAGTTCCTAACATAGAATTAAGTAATCAAGGAACAGGCAGCATAAGATGTTTCCATACAAGTCAGTAACAATCCCCAATAAGTACCGAAACATATGCAAGTAAGTAATGCAATCTGTCACTCACAGCGGTCCAGAGCAATGCAAGTAGTCATGGAACATGCAGCAGCAGTTGTCCAGTTTCAGCAGTGTTTATCATAGTTCCTAACATAGAATTAAGTAATCAAGGAACAGGCAGCGTCAGATGTTTCCATACAAGTCAGTAACAATCACCAATAAGTACCGAAACATATGCAAGTAAGTAATGCAATCTGTCACTCACAGCGGTCCAGAGCAATGCAAGTAGTCATGAAACATGCAGCACCAGTTGTCCAGTTTCAGCAGTGTCTATCATACGTTCCTAACATACAATTAAGTAATCAAGGAACAAGCAGCAGCAGATGTTTCCATACAAGTCAGTAACAATCACCAATAAGTACCGAAACATATGCAAGTAAGTAATGCAATTTGTCACTCACAATGGTCCTGAGCAATGCAAGTAATCAAGGAACATGCAGCAACAGTTGTCCAGTTTCAGCAGTCTCTATCATACGTTCCTAACATACAACTAACTAATAAAGGAACAAGTAGCAGCAGATGTTTCCATAAATGTAAGTAACAATCACCAATATGTACCGAAACATATGCAAGTAAGTAATGCAATCTGTCACTGACAGTGGTCCTTAGCAATGCATGTAATCAAGGAACATGCAGCAACAGTTGTCTAGTTTCAGTTGTGTCTATCATACGTTCCTAACATACAAATAAGTAATTAAGGAACAAGCAGCAGCAGATGATTCCATACAAGTCAGTATAAATCACCAATAAGTACCGAAACATATGCAATTAAGTAATGCAATCTGTCACTCACCGCGATCTTGAACAATGCAAGTAATCAAGGAACATGCAGCAGCAGTTGTCCAGTTTCAGCAGTGTTTATCATAGTTCCTAACATAAAATTAAGTAATCAAGGAACAGGCAGTATCAGATGTTTCCATACAAGTCAGTAACAATCCCCAATAAGTACCGAAACATATGCAAGTAAGTAATGCAATCTGTCACTCACAGCGGTCCAGAGCAATGCAAGTAGTCATGGAACATGCAGCAGCAGTTGTCCAGTTTCAGCAGTGTTTATCATAGTTCCTAACATAGAATTAAGTAATCAAGGAACAGGCAGCATCAGATGTTTCCATACAAGTCAGTAACAATCACGAATAAGTACCTAAACATATGCAAGTAAGTAATGCAATCTGTCACTCACAGCGGTCCAGAGCAATGCAAGTAGTCATGGAACATGCAGCACCAGTTGCCCAGTTTCAGCAGTGTCTATCATACGTTCCTAACATACAATTAAGTAATCAAGGAACAAGCAGCAGCAGATGTTTCCATACAAGTCAGTAACAATCACCAATAAGTACCGAAACATATGCAAGTAAGTAATGCAATTTGTCACTCACAACGGTCCTGAGCAATGCAAGAAATCAAGGAACATGCAGCAACAGTTGTCCAGTTTCAGCAGCCTCTATCATACGTTCCTAACATACAACTAACTAATAAAGGAACAAGCAGCAGCAGATGTTTCCATACATGTAAGTAACAATCACCAATATGTACCGAAACATATGCAAGTAAGTGTCACACCCTGCTACCTTGGTTGGCAGCGAGACGTGACGAGTGCGGAAGCGTAACCATAATTATAACGAACGACCACTATATGGACGTTTTCGAAAGATTACATCATTAAAATTCAAAAATGTACTAATGTTTTACAAAATGAAAGGAATGAAGTTCGCGTAATACAGAGATTCTGATACATAATTAATGCGTCCAAAAATAATGCAGTCAATTCTCCGTTAGTTTCGAAATATGCATGCGACTCCATGAAATGCGGAAGCTTGAAAGTTGGTGTATCCGAAGGCACACTTGCCTTAATTACCTGAAAATACATACTAAAATACGTCAACAAAAATTGTTGGTAAGTTCATAGGTTTACGCGAAAAGACCAGTTGTGTGGACACTATCAGATGAGTTGAATTTATAAAATCATAAATTCCATGAGATGTATTACATAAACCATCATGTCACCGAAGCTTAATTAGAATGAGTTTGCCCCGAGCAGTATTCCCATACGTAATACCGTGTGTTGAATATATATGCACCCGCAGTTAGCTAAACCACTAACCCGAGTGGGGGACATGACTCCCAATAGATCTATCCACAATATATTCGCGCTTGCAAACAAATGCAACTAACGATTTCATGATATAAGGGCGGAAATCACATATGTAATACATAATAGAATCGAGAAGTTTTTGTATCCATATAAAAACGAAGTATGTATTTCATCCTAAAACATAATAATGTGAATAATGGAACTATGAAGACTCACCTTGTTGGTTTTTTGATGATGTTTTTGGATCTGAGTTAAGCACTTGTTCGAATGGTTGAGACTCGTCCTAATATTTTTACGAGTTCGGGTCAATATCATCATAATACGTGTTTGAATATTTTATGTACTTGGGGGTGATGTATAAATAATTTCGTAGGATTTCATATGTTGATACTGATTTGTAGTTACGTTCAAGTAATTTATTTAAAAATATAATTTGTTGTATTAATTCCGATTTACAAAAATGACTTTAAGTAGTTTATTTCCAAGGATATTTTGATGCATGCATGCATGCATACGTACATATGTATTTATATATATATACGAAAATGCATACATATATGTACGAGCATGTGCATCATTACGAAAGGGTATTCATACATTTTGCATGGAAAAATTTCACGAGTATTATGAAAACCGAGTTGTAAATGAAGAGTATTATATTTTAGTAAATGTATTTGATTTTTCATGTTTTATAAATTTTTAAGGTGAAAATAAAGTAAATAAGAAAAACTTACAAAAGTTTGAAGAACACTTGAACTTCTTGGCCGATTTTGTTTTGAGAGAGAATATGTGTGTTGGTGTGTTTTTGTGAAATGGGTTTGTCTTCTATTTATAGAAGAAAAAGGGTTATTAATATAAAGATAAAGTAATTTAAAATTTTAGTGAAATAATGAAAAGTAAAAAGGTGTTTCGGTTGAGTGTTGGACAAAAAGGTGTGGCCGATTTCATAATTGTATATTGCATGTTGTTTATTAATATAATAATACAAAAGTACATCTAGTTGTCCTTTAAAGGACAACTTACTTTTTAGGGTGATAAGTAGTATGGGTTTTCAATTTTTATATTAATAAAAGTACAAGAGGCGTGCAAAAGAGGTGGCAATAATAAATACTGATATATATATATATATATATATATATATATATATATATATATATATATATATATATATATATATATACATACTTATAAAAATTTCTGGAATGTTAAACTCGATTCAAGTGTGAATCGAGTTTTATGTAATTTAATTCGAGTTTGGTTCAGTTTTGATCGAGTTTTTAGGCTTCATCATTCGAGTTTCTTTCTTCGTCAATCGAGTTTCTTGCTTCATCAATCGAGTTTCTTTGTTTAACTGTTCGAGTTTTATACTGTTTCATCCGAGAAAATTTCTTCTTTATTCGAGTTTCATCAAAGTGTTATTCGAGTCTAGATCTTTACTAATCGAGTTTCATTATATCATTATTCGAGTTTATTACTTCTTTCATCGAGATTCATACAACACCATTCGAGTTTATTGATTATATGATTTGAGATTCATATAACTTCATTCGAGTTTATTACTTCATTATTCGAGTTTTATATTAGTTTAATTTTTGAGTTTCATACCTTATTTTTAGGCCAGTTGTTACAGTCTCCCCCTGTTGAAGGAATTTCGTCCCGAAATTAGCTCGTGCTCTCCTCTGCTTGGACTTTTGAGAACAGCTGGGGGTACTTCTCTCGGAATTGATCTTCGCGTTCCCAAGTGAACTCAGGACCTCGTTTAGAGTTCCATCGGACCTTTATTATTGGAATTCGACTATGCTTGAGTTTCTTGACTTCTCGGTCCATTATTTCCACCGGTTGCTCAATGAAATTCAATTTATCGTCTATCATCAGCTCGTCCAAGGGTATCACGAGTGATTCATCAGCCAGACATTTCTTAAGATTGGATACGTGGAAGGTATTATGAACGTTTCTAAGCTCTGGGGGTAGATCGAGTCGGTAAGCTACCGGGCCAATTCTTCTGGTGATTTTGAATGGTCCGATATAACGAGGATTGAGTTTTCCTCGTTTTCCAAAACGGATTACGCCTTTCCAAGGCGAGACTTTCAGCATCACTTGATCTCCCTCTTGGAATTCCAAATCCTTCCGTCGGATGTCTGCATAACTCTTCTGTCGATCCCGCGCAATCTTCAATCGGTTCCGAATCTGGGCTATCTTCTCTGTAGTTTCCTGGATGATCTCAGGTCCAGTAATCTGACTATCCCCTACTTCGGCCCAACAAAGAGGTGATCGACACTTTCGTCCATAGAGTGCCTCGAATGGGGCGGTCTTAATGCTCGAGTGATAACTGTTGTTATAAGAAAACTCAACTAATGGCAGGTGTCTGTCCCAACTTTTTCCAAAATCGATGACACATGCCCTTAGCATATCTTCCAATGTTTGAATCGTTCTTTCACTCTGACCGTCCGTTTGTGGGTGATAGGCTGTACTCATGTCTAGACGCGTTCCTAGAGCTTCTTGTAGTGATTGCCAGAACCTTGACGTAAATCGGCTGTCTCTGTCTGATATAATGGATACTGGCACCCCATGCCTTGAGACGACCTCCTTAAGATAGGTTCGTGTAAACTTATCCATCTTGTCAGTCTCCTTGATTGGCAGGAAGTGTGCGGTCTTGGTCAGCCGATCCACGATCACCCAGATGGTGTCATAACCTCCAGAAGTCTTTGACAACTTAGTGATAAAATCCATGGTGATATTTTCCCACTTCCATTGGGGTATCTCTGGCTGGACTAGCAATCCTGACGGCCTTTGATGCTCAGCCTTAACTTTTAAACACGTTAAGCACTTGCTGACATAAGTAGCAATGTCAGCCTTCATGTTTAGCTACCAGTATGATCCCTTCAAATCGTGATACATCTTGTCCGACCCTGGATGAATAGCATATCTTGTTTTGTGCCCTTCATCCATGACCAGTTTCCTTACGCCTCCAAATTTCGGTAACCAAATTCTGCCCATGAAGTATCGACATCCATCTGACTTAATTTCAAACTGCTTATCCATGCCTCTCAATGCTTCATTCAGCAGATTATCCTCCTTGACTGCCTCTTCTTGTGCCTCTCGGACTTGAGAGTTTAGGTTTGACTGTATAGTCATGACCAAAGCTCGGACTCTCAATGGCTTAACCCGTTCCTTTCGGCTTAGGGCGTCAGCTACGACATTTGCTTTTCCTGGATGGTAGCGAATCTCGCAGTCATAGTCGCTAAGAAGTTCCACCCAATGTCGTTGCCTCATATTCAACTCTTTCTGATTCAGAATATGCTGGAGGCTTTTATGGTCCGTGAACACCATGCACTTGGTTCCATACAAATAGTGCCTCCATATTTTGAGAGCAAACACCACTGCTCCCAGTTCCAAGTCATGAGTCGTATAGTTTACCTCGTGAATCTTGAGCTGTCGTGATGCATAAGCGATGACCTTGTCCCTTTGCGTGAGCACACAACCTAATCCGTTGTGCGAGGCATCACAGTAGACTACAAAATTTTCAGTCCCTTTGGGTAGGGACAGAATTGGTGCACTACACAACCTCTGCTTAAGCAGCTGAAACGCCTTTTCCTGCTCTTCACCCCAGACGTATTTCACATCCTTACGGGTCAACTCTGTTAAGGAACCTGCTATCTTCGAGAAGTTCTCAATGAATCGCCTATAATAACCGGCAAGTCCTAGAAATTGGCGGACTTCTGTGGGGGTTCTAGGGATTGCCCAGTTCTTTATGGCCTCGATCTTTGATGGGTCAACCTGAATTCCCTGACTGTTGATCACATGCCCAAGGAATTTTACTTCTCGCAACCAAAATTCACATTTTGAAAATTTGGCGTATAGCTGCTCTTTCTCTAACAACTCCAAGATCAACTTGAGATGTTGTTCATGCTCTTCTTTACTTCTGGAATAGATTAGGATATCGTCTATGAACACTATTACAAATTTATCCAGATATGGTTTACACACCCGATTCATGAGATCCATAAATACGGCTGGTGCGTTGGTTAAACCGAATGGCATCACCTGGAATTCGTAATGTCCATAACGAGTTCTGAATGCCGTCTTGGGGATATCTTCTTCCCGAACTTTTACTTGATGATAACCGGAGCGCAGATCAATCTTTGAGTAGAAGCTAGATCCCTGTAGCTGGTCGAACAGGTCATCAATCCTAGGGAGAGGGTAGCGGTTCTTTACCGTTAACTTGTTTAGCTCTCGGTAGTCTATGCACATTCTGAAGGATCCGTCTTTCTTTTTAACGAACAAAACCGGAGCTCCCCAAGGTGAGGAACTTGGTCGAATGAATCCTTTATCCATCAATTCTTGCAATTGACTGGATAGTTCTTGCATCTCAGAAGGTGCGAGCCTATATGGGGCTCTTGCGACCGGTGCAGCTCCTGGCGCCAAATCGATTTGAAATTCTACTTGCCTAGCTGGAGGAAGCCCAGGCAAGTCTTTTGGGAATACCTTCGGGTAGTCACGTACTACTGGAATATCTTCAAGTCGTTTTTCCTTCGACTCTTTTTCTACGATCTGGACCAACACTGCATGACAACCCTTCCTAAGACATTTTAATGTTCTTAGGCCGGATATGACATTTAATTGTCGGTTCTTCTTTTCCCCTTGGACCGTGAGGACTTTCTTCTTACTGAGTGGTATTCGCACCACTTTCTTACCACACAAAATCTCAGCCTGGTTATGTGACAACCAGTCCATACCAATCACCACATCAAAACTTCCGAGTTCTATAGGCATTAAGTCTATCTTAAAGGAGTGATCTGCTAGCTTTAGTGTGCATTCCTTAATGATACTACTTGCCTTTATTATTTTGCCATCTGCCAGTTCTATTGTATATGAGTTGTAGAAGGGAAAAGTGGTAACATTCAACTGCTGGCTAAACTTATCAGATATAAAGCTCCTATCAGCCCCAGTATCAAAGAGTACGTAAGCGTAAGTATCGTTTAGGAGAAACGTACCTGATACCACGTGGGGGTCCTGACGAGCGTCTCCTGCTCCCAACACAAATGCTCTCCCCTGAGCTCCTCCTTCGTTCCTCAATTTCGGACACTCATTCCTGATGTGTCCAGTTGCGCCACATTCGAAACAGCCCCTCGGGTTGCTACCACTGGCACCCGGGGCTCCGGATCTACAATCTTTGGCCATATGGCCCAAACGTTTGCATTTTCCGCATTGGGTTGGACAGGGGCCAGGGTTGTGGTGGAAGGTGCATTTGGTGCAAAAAGGCTTGGTACCGGTATAGCCTCTCCTTGGCTCAACTCCTGCTACATAGGCTTTAACGGTCTCGGGCTTCTTGGACTGTGAACCCGCGTTATTTCCGGTCTTTTCTTCCCACTTTCTCTTGTTTTCCCCGGCTTTGGCTTCGTTCCTCCGGGATACCTGGTCCATAAGATTGTTGGCCATTCTGATGGCGTCCTGTATGGTGGATGGGTTGGAGGCTGTGACGTTTCCTTGTATTTGAGGAGCGAGTCCCCAAATATAGCGTTCAATCTTCTTGTATTCCGGAGTTACCATTTGCGGACATAGGATACTCAGTTCATGGAATCGGTGGGTATATCCTGCAATGTCCGTTCCTTTCATTGATAAGTTCCAGAATTCCGATTCCATTTTCTGGAGTTCGTTTCTCGGACAGTACTCGTCCGTCATCATTTGTTTCAACGTGGGCCACGTGAGCTGGTAGGCTTCGTCAATACCTACAGACTGGACGTAGGAATTCCACCATGTGAGCGCGCTATCTTGCAAGGTGTGAGTAGCAAATTTCACCTTGTCTCCCTCAGCACACCCGCTGACACGATATACAGATTCTAATTTTTCAAACCAACGGATCAAACCGACTGCTCCTTCGGTTCCCTTGAAACACCGGGGTTTGCATCTTAAAAACCCTTTAATCCCACAACCTTTCGTGTGAGTTTCAGTCCTCCCGTGGTGCGACTGGCACCACCATCCCCATTGGCTGTGCTATTCCGGTTTGCCTCGTAGGTAGCTATGGCAGCAGCCACCCTTTGTGCAACAAGCTCTTCAATGTCAGCTGCATTCATTGCTCGTTTTGGCGGCATTATCTTGAAGTTTAAAGAAAATCGTAGTGTAAGGAGTTGAATCTTAAAGATGCAGCACAATACTATAATCATCAAGCACAATCTCATAAATATCTTGGGAATTTTCATTAATCATTCGAAATTTTTCTTACATTAGGGGCGGGTTATTACCCGAAAATTTTTATCCTATGCTATTACATGATATCTTTCCTACTAATACAAAGGAAATGGAAAAATACTAGGTGTGGGAGTGATCAGGGGTCTCTCCCTTTTCCATCGCACTGAGGCGCTGCGTCTGCTCCTCGACCCGGGCTTGGCTTTCGGCTAGTTGCTGCCGAAGCTCATTCAGTCCGTCCTGCTGTATAGCAAGGGCGTGCTGATTGGCCCAATATATGTTGGAGTTTTGCAACTCCTCCCGCTCTAAACGAGCGGTCATCTCCCCGATATCCAGGTTAAGTGACCGAATCTGGTGGTCATGCCTGGTAGACCTTGCGATCAAAAGTGGTATGGTCTGACCAGCAGGCTCTTGGGTGAGCGATGAGACAGGTGCGGAGGATGGTCCTCCTATCTCGAAGTTTGGAGGAACTCCCTCCATCTGCCTCCATTCGCGGAGGGTCTCCGGTATCTAGGTCCATCGCCGGGCGTCTACCCGTCGGTGTGGTGTCGGGGGATTGGGCTGGGGAGTCGGAACAGGAATAGTCTCCCTTCTGGGTATGTTTACCCGTTTTCGGGGTGTGTACAACATCTTTGGGCCGTTAGGGTAAGGCCTATACGGCTTATATGATGGTTCGGCCGGGTGGTATGGGACGCGAGCAGGGACCGTCGGTGGTGAGGGATCCTCTTCCTCCATTGACTCTTCTTCGGATTCCTCCATCGGATCTTCTGAGGGGTCCTCCTCCTCCGAGGTTTCTTCTTCTGGGAAGACTTCCATGGCCGTGGGACTTGCGGGAGTGTATTCCTCCTCTGAGTCAGATAGAATGATAGTTTCTGGATGGTTCATAGTTTCTGCTAACAAGGTTCATTTGTAATCTTTTAGTTAGTTACAAAAACATTCTTAAAATCAGCAAATTTTATGTGCAGTTATAGTCTAGGGTACTAATGCAACCTAGTTCACTATAACTATGGCTCTGATACCAATCTGTCACACCCTGCTACCTTGGTTGGCAGCGAGACGTGACGAGTGCGGAAGCGTAACCATAATTATAACGAACGACCACTATATGGACGTTTTCGAAAGATTACATCATTAAAATTCAAAAATGTACTAATGTTTTACAAAATGAAAGGAATGAAGTTCGCGTAATACAGAGATTCTGATACATAATTAATGCGTCCAAAAATAATGCAGTCAAATCTCCGTTAGTTCCGAAATATGCATGCGACTCCATGAAATGCGGAAGCTTGAAAGTTGGTGTATCCGAAGGCACACTTGCCTTAATTACCTGAAAATACATACTAAAATACGTCAACAAAAATTGTTGGTGAGTTCATAGGTTTACGCGAAAAGACCAGTTGTGTGGACACTATCAGATGAGTTGAATTTATAAAATCATAAATTCCATGAGATGTATTACATAAACCATCATGTCACCGAAGCTTAATTAGAATGAGTTTGCCCCGAGCAGTATTCCCATACGTAATACCGTGTGTTGAATATATATGCACCCGCAGTTAGCTAAACCACTAACCCGAGTGGGGGACATGACTCCCAATAGATCTATCCACAATATATTCGCGCTTGCAAACAAATGCAACTAACGATTTCATGATATAAGGGCGGAAATCACATATGTAATACATAATAGAATCGAGAAGTTTTTGTATCCATATAAAAACGAAGTATGTATTTCATCCCAAAACATAATAATGTGAATAATGGGCCTATGAAGACTCACCTTGTTGGTTTTTGATGATGTTTTTGGATCTGAGTTAAGCACTTGTTCGAATTGTTGAGACTCGTCCTAATATTTTTACGAGTTCGGGTCAATATCATCACAATACGTGTTTGAATATTTTATGTACTTGGGGGTGATGTATAAATAATTTCGTAGGATTTCATATGTTGATACTGATTTGTAGTTACGTTCAAGTAATTTATTTAAAAATATAATTTGTTGTATTAATTCCGATTTACAAAAATGACTTTAAGTAGTTTATTTCCAAGGATATTTTGATGCATGCATGCATGCATACGTACATATGTATTTATATATATATACGAAAATGCATACATATATGTACGAGCATGTGCATCATTACGAAAGGGTATTCATACATTTTGCATGGAAAAATTTCACGAGTATTATGAAAACCGAGTTGTAAATTAAGAGTATTATATTTTAGTAAATGTATTTGATTTTTCATGTTTTATAAATTTTTAAGGGGAAAATAAAGTAAATAAGAAAAACTTACAAAAGTTTGAAGAACACTTGAACTTCTTGGCCGATTTTGTTTTGAGAGAGAATATGTGTGTTAGTGTGTTTTTGTGAAATGGGTTTGTCTTCTATTTATAGAAGAAAAAGTGTTATTAAAATAAAGATAAAGTAATTTAAAATTTTAGTGAAATAATGAAAAGTAAAAAGGTGTTTCGGTTGAGTGTTGGACAAAAAGGTGTGGCCGATTTCATAATTGTATGTTGCATGTTGTTTATTAATATAATAATACAAAAGTACATCTAGTTGTCCTTTAAAGGACAACTTACTTTTTAGGGTGATAAGTAGTATGGTTTTCAATTTTTATATTAATAAAAGTACAAGAGGCGTGCAAAAGAGGTGGCAATAATAAATACTGATATATATATATATATATATATATATATATATATATATATATATATATATATATATATATATATATACATACTTAGAAAAATTTCTGGAATGTTAAACTCGATTCAAGTGTGAATCGAGTTTTATGTAATTTAATTCGAGTTTGGTTCAGTTTTGATCGAGTTTTTAGGCTTCATCATTCGAGTTTCTTTCTTCGTCAATCGAGTTTCTTGCTTCATCAATCGAGTTTCTTTGTTTAACTGTTCGAGTTTTATACTGTTTCATCCGAGAAAATTGCTTCTTTATTCGAGTTTCATCAAAGTGTTATTCGAGTCTAGATCTTTACTAATCGAGTTTCATTATATCATTATTCGAGTTTATTACTTCTTTCATCGAGATTCATACAACACCATTCGAGTTTATTGATTATATGATTTGAGATTCATATAACTTCATTCGAGTTTATTACTTCATTATTCGAGTTTTATATTAGTTTAATTTTTGAGTTTCATACCTTATTTTTAGGCCAGTTGTTACAGTAAGTAATGCAATCTGTCACTGACAGCGATCCTGAGCAATGCATGTAATCAAGGAACATGCAGCAACAGTTGTCTAGTTTCAGTTGTGTCTATCATACGTTCCTAACATACAATTAAGTAATCAAGGAACAAGCAGCAGCAGATGATTCCATACAAGTCAGTATAAATCACCAATAAGTACCGAAACATATGCAAGTAAGTAATGCAATCTGTCACTCACAGCGGTCCAGAGCAATGCAAGTAATCATGGAACATGCAGCACCAGTTGTCCAGTTTCAGCAGTGTCTATCATACGTTCCTAACATACAATTAAGTAATCAAGGAACAAGCAGCAGCAGATGTTTCCATACAAGTCAGTAACAATCACCAATAAGTACCGAAACATATGCAAGTAAGTAATGCAATTTGTCACTCACAACGGTCCTGAGCAATGCAAGTAATCAAGGAACATGCAGCAACAGTTGTCCAGTTTCAGCAGTCTCTATCATGCGTTCCTAACATACAACTCACTAATAAAGGAACAAGCAGCAGATGTTTCCATACATGTAAGTAACAATCACCAATATGTACCGAAACATATGCAAGTAAGTAATGCAATCTGTCACTGACAGTGGTCCTGAGCAATGCATGTAATCAAGGAACATGCGACAACAGTTGTCTAGTTTCAGTTGTGTCTATCATACGTTCCTAACATACAATTAAGTAATCAAGGAACAAGCAGCAGCAGATGATTCCATACAAGTCAGTATATATCACCAATAAGTACCGAAACATATGCAAGTAAGTAATGCAATCTGTCACTCACCGCGATCTTGAACAATGCAAGTAATCAAGGAACATGCAGCAGCAGTTGTCCAGTTTCAGCAGTGTTTATCATAGTTCCTAACATAGAATTAAGTAATCAAGGAACAGCAGCATAAGATGTTTCCATACAAGTCAGTAACAATCACCAATATGTACCGAAACATATGCAAGTAAGTAATGCAATTTGTCACTCACAACGGTCCTGAGCAATGCAAGTAATCAAGGAACATGCAGCAACAGTTGTCCAGTTTCAGCAGTCTCTATCATACGTTCCTAACATACAACTAACTAATAAAGGAACAAGCAGCAACAGATGTTTCCATACATGTAAGTAACAATCACCAATATGTACCAAAACATATGCAAGTAAGTAATGCAATCTGTCGCTGACAGCGGTCCTGAGCAATGCATGTAATCAAGGAACATGCTGCAACAGTTGTCTAGTTTCAGTTGTGTCTATCATACGTTCCTAACATACAATTAAGTTATCAAGAAACAAGCAGCAGCAGATGATTCCATACAAGTCAGTATAAATCACCAATAAGTACCGAAACATATGCAGGTAAGTAATGCAATCTGTCACTCACAGCGATCTTGAACAATGCAAGTAATCAAGGAACATGCAGCAGCAGTTGTCCAGTTTCAGCAGTGTTTATCATAGTTCCTAACATAGAATTAAGTAATCAAGGAACAGGCAGCATCAGATGTTTCCATGCAAGTCGATAACAATCCCCAATAAGTACCGAAACATATGCAAGTAAGTAATGCAATCTGTCACTCACAGCGGTCCAGAGCAATGCAAGTAGTCATGGAACATGCAGCAGCAGTTGTCCAGTTTCAGCAGTGTTTATCATAGTTCCTAACATAGAATTAAGTAATCAAGGAACAGGAAGCATCAGACGTTTCGATACAAGTCAGTAACAATCACCAATAAGTACCGAAACATATGCAAGTAAGTAATGCAATCTGTCACTCACAGCGGTCCAGAGCAATGCAAGTAGTCATGGAACATGCAGCACCAGTTGTCCAGTTTCAGCAGTGTCTATCATACGTTCCTAACATACAATTAAGTAATCAAGGAACAAGCAGCAGCAGATGTTTCCATACAAGTCAGTAACAATCACCAATAAGTACCGAAACATATGCAAGTAAGTAATGCAATTTGTCACTCACAACGGTCCTGAGCAATGCAAGTAATCAAGGAACATGCAGCAACAGTTGTCCAGTTTCAGCAGTCTCTATCATACGTTCCTAACATACAACTAACTAATAAAGGAACAAGCAGCAGCAGATGTTTCCATACATGTAAGAAACAATCACCAATATGTACCGAAACATATGCAAGTAAGTAATGCAATCTGTCACTGACAGCGGTCCTGAGCAATGCATGTAATCAAGGAACATGCAGCAACAGTTGTCTAGTTTCAGTTGTGTCTATCATACGTTCCAAACATACAAATAAGTAATTAAGGAACAAGCAGCAGATGATTCCATACAAGTCAGTATAAATCACCAATAAGTATCGAAACATATGCAAGTAAGTAATGCAATCTGTCACTCACCGCGATCTTGAAAAATGCAAGTAATCAAGGAACATGCAGCAGAAGTTGTCCAGTTTCAGCAGTGTTTATCATAGTTCCTAACATAGAATTAAGTAATCAAGGAACAGACAGCATCAGATGTTTCCATACAAGTTAGTAACAATCCCCAATAAGTACCGAAACATATGCAAGTAAGTAATGCAATCTGTCACTCACAGCGGTCCAGAGCAATGCAAGTAGTCATGGAACATGCAGCAGCAGTTGTCTAGTTTCAGCAGTGTTTATCATAGTTCCTAACATAGAATTAAGTAATCAAGGAACAGGCAGCATCAGATGTTTCCATACAAGTCAGTAACAATCACCAATAAGTACCAAAACCTATGCAAGTAACTAATGCAATCTGTCACTCACAGCGGTCCAGAGCAATGCAAGTAGTCATGGAACATGCAGCACCAGTTGTCCAGTTTCAGCAGTGTCTATCATACGTTCCTAACATACAATTAAGTAATCAAGGAACAAGCAGCAGCAGATGTTTCCATACAAGTCAGTAACAATCACCAATAAGTACCGAAACATATGCAAGTAAGTAATGCAATTTGTCACTCACAACGGTCCTGAGCAATGCACGTAATCAAGGAACATGCAGCAACAGTTGTCCAGTTTCAGCAGTCTCTATCATGCGTTCCTAACATACAACTAACTAATAAAGGAACAAGCAGCAGCAGATGTTTCCATACATGTAAGTAACAATCACCAATATGTACCGAAACATATGCAAGTAAGTAATGCAATCTGTCACTGACAGTGGTCCTGAGCAATGCATGTAATCAAGGAACATGCAACAACAGTTGTCTAGTATTGGTTGTGTCTATCATACGTTCCTAACATACAATTAAGTAATCAAGGAACAAGCAGCAGCAGATGATTCCATACAAGTCAGTATAAATCACCAATAAGTACCGAAACATATGCAAGTAAGTAATGCAATCTGTCACTCACCGCGATCTTGAACAATGCAAGTAATCAAGGAACATGCAGCAGCAGTTGTCCAGTTTCAGCAGTGTTTCTCATAGTTCCTAACATAGAATTAAGTAATCAAGGAACATGCAGCATCAGATGTTTCCATACAAGTCAGTAACAATCACCAATAAGTACCGAAACATATGCAAGTAAGTAATGCAATCTGTCACTCACCGGGATCTTGAACAATGCAAGTAATCAAGGAACATGCAGCAGTTGTCCAGTTTCAGCAGTGTTTATCATAGTTTCTAACATAGAATTAAGTAATCAAGGAACAGCAGCATAAGATGTTTCCATACAAGTCAGTAACAATCACCAATAAGTACCGAAACATATGCAAGTAAGTAATGCAATTTGTCACTCACAACGGTCCTGAGCAATGCAAGTAATCACGGAACATGCAGCAACAGTTGTCCAGTTTCAGCAGTCTCTATCATACGTTCCTAACATACAACTAGCTAATAAAGGAACAAGCAGCAACAGATGTTTCCATACATGTAAGAAACAAGCAGCAGCAGATGATTCTATACAAGTCAGTATAAATCACCAATAAATACCGAAACATATGCAGGTAAGTGATGCAATCTGTCACTCACCGCGATCTTGAACAATGCAAGTAATCAAGGAACATGCAGCAGCAGTTAGGGATGTAAACGGTTCCGGAACCGGACCGAACCGAACCGGAACCGATTTAACCGAAACCGAATATTAAAGATTGAAACAACCGATAACCGAACCAATAATTATAATGCGGTTCCGGTTCCGGTTCGGTTATGGTACGGGTATTTCGGGTACGAAACCGATTAGAACCGAAAATTAAAAAATGTATATAATTCTATCTATTATAACACGATATAAACAAAAAAACATGAAAATATAATAAGAGAAGTGTCGATCATGATGTTTTCATATAAATTTTGTAGTTTCACCATCCTAAAAATATTGTTCCCACAAATGATTTTTTTGGTTTTCACATTGTGGGCTTTTAAATCATTTCTTAATTTGCATATTATGAGCTTTTCAAATAATCGGTTCTATAACCGATAAAACCGATACCCGCAGAACCAATAACCGAATAACCGAGAACCGAATATTGAAGATTTTTTAAGAACCGATAACCGAACCGAATACTATAAATCGGTTCCAATCGGTTCCGGTTCTGGTTCGGTTCTGGTTTCGGTTCGGTTTCAGCAGTGTTTATCATAGTTCCTAGCATAGAATTAAGTAATCAAGGAACAGGCAGCATCAGATGTTTCCATACAAGTCGGTAACAATCCCCAATAAGTACCGAAACATATGCAAGTAAGTAATGCAATCTGTCACTCACAGCGGTCCAGAGCAATGCAAGTAGTCATGGAACATGCAGCAGCAGTTGTCCAGTTTCAGCAGTGTTTATCATAGTTCCTAACATAGAATTAAGTAATCAAGTAACAGGAAGCATCAGACGTTTCCATACAAGTCAGTAACAATCACCAATAAGTACCGAAACATATGCAAGTAAGTAATGCAATCTGTCACTCACAGCGGTCCAGAGCAATGCAAGTAGTCATGGAACATGCAGCACCAGTTGTCCAGTTTCAGCAGTGTCTATCATACGTTCCTAACATACAATTAAGTAATCAAGGAACAAGCAGCAGCAGATGTTTCCATACAAGTCAGTAAGAATCACCAATAAGTACCGAAACATATGCAAGTAAGTAATGCAATTTGTCACTCACAACGGTCCTGAGCAATGCAAGTAATCAAGGAACATGCAGCAACAGTTGTCCAGTTTCAGCAGTCTCTATCATACGTTCCTAACATACAACTAACTAATAAAGGAACAAGCAACAGCAGATGTTTCCATACATGTAAGTAACAATCACCAATATGTACCGAAACATATGCAAGTAAGTAATGCAATCTGTCACTGACAGCGGTCCTGAGCAATGCATGTAATCAAGGAACATGCAGCAACAGTTGTCTAGTTTCAGTTGTGTCTATCATACGTTCCTAACATACAAATAAGTAATCAAGGAACAAGCAGCAGCAGATGATTCCATACATGTCAGTATAAATCACCAATAAGTACCGAAACATATGCAAGTAAGTAATGCAATCTGTCACTCACCGCGATCTTGAACAATGCAAGTAATCAAGGAACATGCAGCAGCAGTTGTCCAGTTTCGGCAGTGTTTATCATAGTTCCTAACATAGAATTAAGTAATCAAGGAACAGGCAGCATCAGATGTTTCCATACAAGTAAGTAACAATCACCAATAAGTACCGAAACATATGCAAGTAAGTAATGCAATCTGTCACTCACCGCGATCTTGAACAATGCAAGTAATCAAGGAACATGCAGCAGTAGTTGTCCAGTTTCAGCAGTGTTTATCATAGTTCCTAACATAGAATTAAGTAATCAAGGAACAGGCAGCATCAGATGTTTCCATACAAGTCCGTAACAATCACCAATAAGTACCGAAACATATGCAAGTAAGTAATGCAATCTGTCACTCACAGCGGTCCAGAGCAATGCAAGTAGTCATGGAACATGCAGCAGCAGTTGTCCAGTTTCAGCAGTGTTTATCATAATTCCTAACATAGAATTAAGTAATCAAGGAACAGCAGCATCAGATGTTTCCATACAAGTCAGTAACAATCACCAATAAGTACCAAAACATATGAAAGTAAGTAATGCAATTTGTCACTCACAACGGTCCTGAGCAATTCAACTAATCAAGGAACATGCAGCAACAGTTGTCCAGTTTCAGCAGTCTCTATCATACGTTCCTAACATACAACTAACTAATAAAGGAACAAGCAGCAACAAATGTTTCCATACATGTAAGTAACAATCACCAATATGTACCGAAACATATGCAAGTAAGTAATGCAATCTGTCACTGACAGCGGTCCTGAGCAATGCATGTAATCAAGGAACATGCAGCTACAGTTGTCTAGTTTCAGTTGTGTCTATCATACGTTCCTAACATACAACTAAGTAATCAAGGAACAAGCAGCAGCAGATGATTCCATACAAGTCAGTATAAATCACCAATAAGTACCGAAACAAATGCAAGTAAGTAATGCAATCTGTCACTCACCGCGATCTTGAATAATGCAAGTAATCAAGGAACATGCAACAGCAGTTGTCTAGTTTCAGTAGTGTTTATCATAGTTCCTAACACAGAATTAAGTAATCAAGGAAGAGGCAACATCAGATGTTTCCATACAAGTCAGTAACAATCACCAATAAGTACCGAATCATATGCAAGTAAGTAATGCAATCTGTCACTCACAGCGGTCCAGAGCAATGCAAGTAGTCATGGAACATGCAGCACAAGTTGTCCAGTTTCAGCAGTGTCTATCATACGTTCCTAACATACAATTAAGTAATCAAGGAACAAGCAGCAGCAGATGTTTCCATACAAGTCAGGAACAATCACCAATAAGTACCGAAACATATGCAAGTAAGTAATGCAATTTGTCACTCCCAACGGTCCTGAGCAATGCAAGTAATCAAAGAACATGCAGCAACAGTTGTCCAGTTTCAACAGTCTCTATCATACGTTCCTAACATACAACTAACTAATAATGGAACAAGCAGCAACAGATGTTTCCATACATGTAAGTAACAATCACCAATATGTACCGAAACATATGCAAGTAAGTAATGCAATCTGTCACTGACAGCGGTCCTGAGCAATGCATGTAATCAAGGAACATGCAGCAACAGTTGTCTAGTTTCAGTTGTGTCTATCATACGTTCCTAACATACAACTAAGTAATCAAGGAACAAGCAGCAGCAGATGATTCCATACAAGTCAGTATAAATCACCAATAAGTACCGAAACATATGCAAGTAAGTAATGCAATCTGTCACTCACCGCGATCTTGAACAACGCAAGTAATCCAGGAACATGCAGCAGCAGTTGTCCAGTTTCAGCAGTGTTTAACATAGTTCCTAACATAGAATTAAGTAAACAAGGAACAGGCAGCATCAGATGTTTCCAAACAAGTCAGTAACAATCACCAATAAGTACCGAAACATATGCAAGTAAGTAATGCAATCTGTCACTCACAGCGGTCCAGAGCAATGCAAGTAGTCATGGAACATGCAGCACCAGTTGTCCAGTTTCAGCAGTGTCTATCATACGTTCCTAACATCCAATTAAGTAATCAAGGAACAAGCAGCAGCAGATGTTTCCATACAAGTTAGTAATAATCACCAATAAGTACCGAAACATATGCAAATAAGTAATGCAATTTGTCACTCACAACGGTCCTGAGCAGTGTAAGTAATCAAGGAACATGCAGCAACAGTTGTAACATCCGGCACTAAACCAGGTTAGCAATGATGCGCTAATCTGTATTTAATAGCCAATTATAGCCTAATCAGTGGTCATTAGAAATTAATCAAGTGATTAACAAGGTTTATTAGAAAATTCAACTCAATTTGAATCAAATTCATCGGTGCGATTAATCGGGAAATCAATTAATCCGATCGATTTACGATATGAGGGATTAATTCATCTAAGTACATAACTAAATTATGATTAGTGACACTAATCATACACTAATACAATTACTTAACATTAATTATGCAAGACTAAAACAATTCATCCATAAGTATTTATAAAATTTCAAAAAAAAAAGGAAAATCTAAGAATACATTTCTAAATACATTTATACAAAAAAAAATATAAATACATGTATATAACATGTATATGGCCGGCCTTAAGGCAATAGGCATGTGCCAAATTAGAGTTTGACTTTTATTTAAATAATATTACTTTAAACACCATCATTTTGTTAAAAAGTGCACTCAACTTTTGTCTCCCATGCCTTTCATCATTTGAAAGACCAAATGTCCTCTATAAATAGAGAAGTCTTTCATTCATTTTAAACACACCAAAAACCTCTCATTTCTCTCCCAAAAATCCGGCCAACATACACACAACCCACAAAAATTCTTCATTCAAGTGTCCTTCAAGTGTTCTTGGTGTTCTTCAAGAGTTTTGGTGCATACCTTGCAAGAATTTAAATTTCTACTCAAAACCATCTTCCAAATACATCAAAGTAAGTAAATACTAACTTATTTCATCATACATTTATGTTTATATAAGTCTTGCATAATATATATAATCACCAACAACAACAAGTTACATAAAAACTCAAGTTTATAAGTTTCTAGTTTTTATTTTAAGTTATTTCTTTACATGTGTTTATGAATATGTAAACACATTATAAAGGGGTTAATATTATGAAAACATGTGATATATATATGTGTTTTTATAACTATTATGGCTTTTATACAAGTTGTCTTTAAATAAACAACAAGAATCATAAGTTGTTTTAAGTTTATAAACTACGGATTTTCGGCAGAAAATTTATATCGACTTTGAAAAATCATAACTAATTCATAACTCAACGAAATGAGTTGATTTTTGTCTCAAAAGTTAGATCTATGTCTTAACTATAGATCTGCAATTTTTCATAATTTATTTTGAAGTTTAAGACCTCCAGAAAGTATTTGAGAAACCGAAAGTTTGACAGCTCAAAAATGGCCAACATAGCGTTTTTAACAAGATTTTTCACCAACCTAAACAACTCGAAAAATGGCCGTTCTTGATTCTAAAAATCCTTTGTATATAGTAGTTTAATGTCCTAGAAAACCAAAGTCTAAAACATTTTGGAGCTTGGTCAAAAACAGCCTCAAAGTAGGCCGAAAAACCTCCGAAAAAGCTGGAAATATATATATATATATATATATATATATATATATATATATATATATATATATATATATATATATATATATATATATATATATATATATATATAAACTTGACGTTTTAAGCAAATCTTATTTATAAACTTGTAATGTTGGGTGATTTAAGACATAAAAATCTATAAATATACCTATTATCATATATTAGTGATATTAAGTCCTTATTATCATTTAGGACTCGGTTAAACACCTCCGGTTTCATCACCCATCAAACAACGCACATTTGCATTTTTGCGCATATTTTGCCTTCGCAATTCCGGTGAGTCTTCATAGCCCCTATTTTCACTATCTATTGGGGTGGAAATACATGCACTGTTTTCATATGGACATCTAAACTGTATATTTCTTATATGTATTACATATGGTCCCATTAGCCCTTATATCATGAACCGTTAATTGCATTTATTTGTAAGCGCGAATATATTGTGGATAGATCTGTCGGGAGTCATGTCCCCCATTCGGGTTAGCTCGGTTCGGCTAACAACGAGTGCATATATATTCAACACACGGTATTACGTATGGGAATATTGCACAGGGCAAACTCATTCTAATTAAGCTTCGGTTGCATGATGGTTTATGTAATACATACGCGGAATTTATGATTTTATAAATTCAACTCATCTGATAATGTCCATACAACTGGTCTTTTCGCGTAAACCTATGAGCTCACCAACAATTTTTGTTGACGTATTTAATTAAGGCACGTATGCCTCAGACGTATTTTACTTTCAAGCTTCCGCATCCATGGAGTCGCATGCATATTCAAATTAACGGAGATTTAGCTGCATTATTTTGGATACTTTAATTATGTAATTAAATCTCTGTATTTTGCGAACTCCTTTACTCATATCAGTCTATGTAAAACATTGCTATATTTTCAAGTTTCAATGATGTATTTTAAAAACGTCCATATAGTGGTCGTTCATTATGATTATGGTTACGCTTCCGCACTCGTCACGCCTCGCTGCCAACCGGGGTAGCAGGGTGTGACAACAGTTGTCTAGTTTCAGTTGTGTCTATCATACGTTCCTAACATACAATTAAGTAATCAAGGAACAAGCAGCAGCAGATGATTCCATACAAGTCAGTATAAATCACCAATAAGTACCGAAACATATGCAAGTAAGTAATGCAGCAGTTGTCCAGTTTCAGCAGTGTTTATCATAGTTCCTAACATAGAATTAAGTAATCAAGGAACAGGCAGCATCAGATGTTTCCATACAAGTCAGTAACAATCACCAATAAGTACCGAAACATATGCAAGTAAGTAATGCAATCTGTCACTCACAGTGGTCCAGAGCAATGCAAGTAGTCATGGAACATGCAGCAGCAGTTGTCCAGTTTCAGCAGTGTTTATCATAGTTCCTAACATAGAATTAAGTAATCAAGGAACCGCAGCATCAGATGTTTCCATACAAGTCAGTAACAATCACCAATAAGTACCGAAACATATGCAAGTAAGTAATGCAATCTGTCACTCACAGCGGTCCAGAGCAATGCAAGTAGTCATGGAACATGCAGCAACAGTTGTCTAGTTTCAGTTGTGTCTATCATACGTTCCTAACATACAACTAAGTAATCAAGGAACAAGCAGCAGCAGATGATTCCATACAAGTCAGTATAAATCACCAATAAGTAACGAAACATATTCAAGTAAGTAATGCAATCTGTCACTCACTGCGATCTTGAACAATGCAAGTAATCAAGGAACATGCAGCAACAGTTGTCCAGTTTCAGCAATGTTTATCATAGTTCCTAACATAGAATTAAGTAATCAAGGAACAGGCAGCATCAGATCTTTCCATACAAGTCAGTAACAATCCCCAATAAGTACCGAAACATATGCAAGTAAGTAATGCAATCTGTCACTCACAGCGGTCCAGAGCAATGCAAATAGTCATGGAACATGCAACAGCAGTTGTCCAGTTTCAGCAGTGTTTATCATAGTTCCTAACATAGAATTAAGTAATCAAGGAACAGGCAGCATCAGATGTTTCCATTCAAGTCAGTAACAATCACCAATAAGTACCGAAACATATGGAAGTAAGTAATGCAATCTGTCACTCACCGCGGTCCAGAGCAATGCAAGTAGTCAGGGAACATGCAGCACCAGTTGTCCAGTTTCAGCAGTGTCACTCACAGCGGTCCAGAGCAATGCAAGTAGTCATGGAACATGCAGCACCATACCCTAACAGCCCCAAAATGCTGTACACACCCCGAAAGCGGGTTAACCCACCAAGAAGGGAGTCTATTCCTGTCCCGACTCCCCAGCCCAATCCCCCGACACCACACCGACGGGTAGACGCCCGACGATGGACCTGTATACCGGAGACCCTCCGCGAATGGAGGCAGATGGAGGGAGTTCCTCAAAACTTCGAGATTGGAGGACCATCCTCGGCACCTGTCCCGACCCTCACCCAAGAGCCTACCGAGCAAACCATACCACTTCTGATAGCATGGTCGACCAGGCATGATCACCAAATCCGATCACTTAACCTAGATATCGGTGGGATGACCGCTCGTCTAGAGCGGGAGGAGTTACAAAACTCCAACATCTACTGGGCTAACCAGCATGCTCTCACCATCCAACAGGATGGCCTGAATGAGCTTCGGCAGCAACTAGCCGAAAGCCAAGCTCGGATCGAGGAGCTAACTCAGCGCCTCAACGCGATGGAAAAGGGAGAGACCCCCGATCACTCCCACACTTAGGGCACTTCTATCTATCTTTGTAATAGTAGGAAAAATATCATGTAATAGTATATGACAAAATTTTCGGGTACTAACCCGCCCCTAATGTAAGGAAACTGTGTTTGATGATTATAGTATTGTGCTTTAAGGGAAATTTACCTCTTTAAGATTCAATTTCTTATACTATGCTTTTTCTTTAAAATTTTATGATAATGCCGCCGAAACGAGCAATGAACGCTGCTGACATTGAAGAGCTAGTCGCACAAAGAGTGGCTGCCGCTATAGCCACGTATGAGGCAAATAGGAATAGCTCAGCAAATGGATATGGTGGTGCTAGCCGCACCACGGGAGGAACGGAAATCCACGCAAAAGGTTGTGGAATTAATGGATTTTTAAGTTGCAAACCCCGATATTTCAACGGAACTGAAGGAGCCGTTGGCTTGATACGATTGTTTGAGAAGTTAGAATCTGTCTTTCGCGTCAGCGGATGTGCTGAGGGAGATAAGGTGAAGTTTGCTACTCACACCCTACAAGATAGCGCCCTCACATGGTGGAATTCCTATGTCCAGTCTGTAAGTATCGATGAAGCTTACCAGCTCACATGGTCTGCGTTGAAGCAAATGATGACGGACGAGTACTGTTCGAGGAATGAACTCCCAAAAATGGAATCGGAGTTCTGGAACCTGTCGATGAAGGGAACAGATGTGACGGGGTACACCAACCGATTTCATGAGCTAAGCATCCTGTGACTTCAAATGGTGACCCCGGAGTACAAAAAGATTGAACGTTACATTTGGGGACTCGCTCCTCAAATTCAAGGTAATGTGACTGCCTCAAACCCATCCACCCTGCAGGATGCCATCAGGATGGCCAATAATCTTATGGACCAAGTAGCCCGGAGAAATGAAGCCAAGGCCGGGGAGAACAAAAGAAAGTGGGAAGACAAGACGGGGAAGAATGCGGGTTCACAATCCAAAAAGCCCGAGACCATTAAGGCTTACGCAGCTGGAGCTGAGCCAAGAAGAGGTTATACAGGTACCAAGCCTTTCTGCACTAAATGCACCTTCCATCACAACCAGGGTCCCTGTCCAACCCACTATGAGAAATGCAAACGTTTGGGGCATATGGCCAAGGACTGTAAAACTGGAGCCCCGGGAACCAGTGGCAGCAATCAAAAAGGCTGCTTTGAATGTGGAGTTACTGGGCACTTCAAGAGTGAGTGCCCGAAGCTGAGGAATGGTGGAAGGAGCTCAGGGGAGAGCTTTTGTGTTGGGAGCAGGTGACGCTCGTCAAGATCCCCACGTGGTATCAGGTACGTTTCTTTTAAATGACATTTATGCTTACGTACTCTTTGATACTGGGGCTGATAGGAGCTTTATATCTGATAAGTTTAGTAAGCAATTGAATGCCGCTCCTTTTCCCTTAGACAACTCTTATACTATAGAACTGGCTGACGGTAAAATAATAGAGGCAAGTAGTATCATTAAGGAATGCACACTGAAGCTGGCAGATCATCCCTTTAAAATAGACTTGATGCCTATAGAACTCGGAAGTTTCGACGTAGTAGTTGGTATGGATTGGTTGTCACACAATCATGCCGAGATTTTGTGTGGTAAGAAAGTGGTACGGATACCACTCCAGAAGAAGAAGTTCCTAACAGTCCAAGGAGAAAGAAAGAACCGACAGTTGAATGTCATATCCGGCCTAAGAACATTAAAGTGCCTTAGGAAAGGTTGTCATGCAGTACTGGTGCAAATTGTAGAAAAAGAGGCGGAGGAGAAGCGACTTGAGGATATTCCAGTGGTTTGTGACTATCCGAAGGTCTTCCCGGAAGATTTGCCTGGACTTCCGCCAACTAGGCAAGTAGAGTTTCAAATCGATTTGGTGCCGGGAGCTGCACCGGTCGCAAGAGCCCCATATAGACTCGCCCCTTCTGAGATGCAAGAGCTATCCAATCAATTACAAGAGTTGATGGATAAAGGATTCATTCGACCAAGTTCCTCACCTTGGGGAGCTCCGGTCTTGTTCGTGAAAAAGAAAGACGGATCCTTCAGAATGTGCATAGACTACCGAGAGCTAAACAAGTTAACGATAAAGAACCGCTACCCTCTCCCAAGAATTGATGACCTGTTTGACCAGCTACAGGGATCTAGCTTCTACTCTAAGATTGATCTGCGATCCGGTTATCATCAAGTAAAGGTTCGGGAAGAAGACATTCCCAAGACAGCATTCAGGACTCGTTATGGACATTACGAATTCCAGGTAATGCCATTCGGTTTGACTAACGCACCAGCCGTATTCATGGACCTCATGAATCGAGTGTGTAAACCGTACCTGGACAAATTTGTAATAGTGTTCATAGACGATATTCTCATCTATTCCAGAAATAAGGAGGAGCATGAACACCACCTCAAGCTGATATTGGAGTTGTTAGAGAAGGAACAGTTATACGCCAAATTTTCGAAATGTGAATTTTGGTTGCGAGAAGTTAAATTCCTTGGTCATGTGATCAACAGCCAGGGAATCCAAGTTGATCCATCAAAAATCGAGGCCATAAAGAACTGGGCGACTCCTAGAACCCCCACGGAAATCCGCCAATTTCTAGGACTAGCCGGTTATTATAGGCGATTTATCGAAAACTTCTCAAAGATAGCAGGTTCCTTAACAGAATTGACTCGGAAGGATGTGAAGTATATCTGGGGTGAAGAGCAAGAAAAGGCGTTTCAGCAGTTAAAGCAAAGGTTGTGTAGTGCACCAATTCTGTCCTTACTTGAAGGGACTGAAAATTTCGTGGTCTACTATGATGCCTCACACAATGGATTAGGTTGTGTGCTCATGCAAAGGGATAGAGTCATTGCTTACGCATCACGGCAGCTCAAAATATGGAGGCACTACCTGTATGGAATATACGACTCATGACTTGGAGCTTGGAGCAGTGGTGTTTGCTCTCAAGATATGGAGGCACTACCTGTATGGAACTAAGTGCACGGCGTTCACAGACCATAAAAGCCTTCAGCATATTCTAAATCAGAAAGAGCTAAATATGAGACAGCGTCGTTGGGTTGAACTACTTAGCGATTATGACTGCGAAATTCGTTATCATCCGGGGAAGGCAAATGTCGTGGCTGATGCCCTAAGCCGAAAGGAACTGGTTAAGCCATTAAGAGTTCGAGCTTTGGTCATGACTATACAGTCAAACCTAAACTCTCAAGTCTGCAAGGCACAAGAAGAAGCAGTTAAGGAGTGTAATTTACTGGATGAAGCCTTGAGAGGTGTTGGTACATCCCGTGTGACGATAGCAGTCTAAGTTGTCTTACATTGTGATTTAGCATATGTTTGGTATATATATTATGTATGATTGATTTTTATCAGTGTTTGTATGTTTGAACTTGATGTAACGTATTACAAGAAGTTCAAACATAAAGCTCAAAGATAAAAACAGTCATAAGGTAATATCATAAGTTTCAAACACTTAGTTGTTTATGTAAAAGGCTAGATTCGAATCACTTAAGGGGATACATTCGAATCTGAGATAGATTCGAATGAGACCATAGATTCGAAAATA